>CAKNWT010188678.1:0-10101 GCA_932066315.1 Andricus coriarius
AACAGACTCCATCACACAAATACACTGAAATATACGTATTTGAAACTGACACCTCAGGCCCGAGTCACAGCTCATGAAGCGAGACCCTAAATTATTATTAATCATTACCTTTGAACTTCTTCATGACAAAATGCATTAGATATTTCATTCCTTAACAATCTCAAGTATTTTAGAGTAGAATAATGTTAATAGGATGCTTTGTTCAATAAAAAATCATGAGGCACATGTTTCACCTATTTGCGTTTCATCCCTCAGTTTGAATTCTGTGACGTGCGATTACAGGACGTGTAATTTTAAACAACAACAAAACATTGATTGTGCTTGTTCAAAAGAATAAACTAAAAAGTCCTTTGGAAGAATTATTCACTATGACTCCCTTTCAAGATGTGTTAGGTTACATATGATATATTTTCCCGAAAAGTGTCCAATTTACCTGGAGCGTGTAATGACACATAATAAAAATACGCTAAGGTTTAACACGTTTTATGTTAGTTTAAAGGTAAACCTTTTAAATTTTACCATTGATTCATATACAGATGTGTTATTTTGACTTATTTATTGAAGAATTACATTGATACTGGTCAAAATAATAAAAAAAATCGTCCAAACTCATCATATTGTCATTACACGTTCCAGGAAAAAAATTAGGGGGAAACTTTTCAACTCAAAATTCTCTTATCTTTAAGTGCGACAAAATGAAAATCGATATGCAAGAATAATAGTTTTTAAAACATACTTTTTAGAGGTACAAGTGAAAAATTATATTTTATTACCCTTGGTTTCGAAAATCCTTCTCAAACTTAGCAATTTGTAGGTGGAGAACAAGGAAAGGGCATTTTTTCAAGTATTTAATGCTTGTTTAATATATTTTTCAGGTAGAAAAATCTGTGTTGGTCTTATGCTTTCGGTCCCTGTTATTAAAAAAATTAATTTTACCAAATTATAAAGCAATTCAATAAATATTCACAAAGATATTGCACGGGGAAGCAAAAGTGACCTTTATGCGGAGAATTACCCATATGTAATGTGGCTTCATTTAATTGTATGCAATAAAATGTTAAAACGTCTGATCAACATCCCTTGCAAATAATTATATTTATCAACTTGACTAATAAGCAAACTCATCTTACAGGCTTCAAGACTTTAAGTAGTAAAGGTACTGTTTAGTCAGCCCCAGTTTACTCATCAGAGTTTCTAAATATGAGGCAATTCTCCATTGTGTTTTATTGAATATTGACTTCCCTGTAATATTGTCCTCAACGTGGACATTTAAATTCCCGATAAAATAATTCTATTCCTCACTCTATCCATAATAGTATTGGCACTGTATTCATGTCCAGAAAGCAACCGAAAGTGGGTATACTTCATGTTCGAAGTAAAAGTATAACACGTGCGATTATGGCACACTTGTCAACTTTAGATGCGTTTTTCTTGAAAAGCGGATTTTCGAAATTCCAACTTCAAAAAATCCCCAGCTGTTCGTTTTTCAAGAAGTCGCCTAATATACCGGAAATTTATTTGACTATATGCCCCTATATGTAACTCCATACCAACCATAAGGGCTCTTTTTAAGAGGACGCCCACAATAAATTGATTTAACAAATGTTAGTGAACAATTTTGCTACTTGTCAGAACTATGTCCATGTTTTACTAATGGCAAATAATATTCACAAGACAAATTATTTTTGTAACTCAAATGTGTAGTACAAGAATAAAGAGAGTAATTGTATTATATTTTGCAACATACAACTGTTACGCACGTAATAAATTGAATCAATGCATATGTTGATTCGTTTAAATTTTCATAATGACAAACCAAATCGCAGATACAGAGCGACAACAGTTGGCAGAAAATATGTCACTTGGAATCCCACTCGCGGGAATTGTATCAATCTGTCATCAATTGGGTGCGAGTAAGAGCAGATTAGGTACCTTCCTTCAGTATCGGATAGTCAATCTCCTGGATGTATGTACAATAAAGGCATCTCTCCATTACTTCCATATCATTTCGCACCCCAAGACTCGACCTCGTGAGCGCCACTGTTCAGCCATATGGCCCAGGCTTCTGTTGGCCTGGCTACAATCACACACAGCCAACCAATGGTAATAACTGCTACTTTCATGCCAGGTTCTACTTCAGCTGCATAGTTGTATCTCTCCGTTCATCTTTCGCTTATTAAATTATATCCTCATAAAGAATACCTACCCACCGATGCTTATTTACCATTCCATCGAGTCAATGTACCCTATCCCAGTTGTCAAATTGACACTCGCCATTCACTACCTGACATTTATATAAGATCTCTCCACTCAATTCACTTGATGTCCTATTAATTCGCTTGAATTCCATTGAATTTCATAGAATTCTTTTATTTCCTTCGAATTCCATAGAATTGTCTCGAATGCTCTTAATTTATCCAAACGTGCGCTAGATTGAAAAAAATTCTCCCTACATTTTCTCGAAACCTAATACTATTTTTGAATCGAAACTTTTTTTGTATCGATTCAGCAACTCAATAGCTAGAAAGTAGATTCCCCCCCCCTTTTTTTAAATTGAAAATTGGATTTTTTATCACCGTTTAAAGTTGAAAAACACTACATTTTCTCGAATTTTGTAATCAAACTTTCAGGGTTTAATTCTGCACTGATTTATCTGAAAAGCGGTTCGCTTTTTTTCCTATAAAATCGTGAAAATGAGTGGTAAACCCTTATGGCATGCTACCTATAAATATGATTTTTTTGTTAAATTTGTTAAATTCCACATTTCTACAATATCTACATTTTCATATAGCGCGATTATTGATTTCAACAAATCTTGGTTCAAAAAATCTCAAAAACCTGACGTGTAGGAAAAAAATGGAGATCAGATTTAATTTGTGCACAAAACATCTCTACAGTTACGACACGTCTCATTTTATTGACACATGGGTCTTATTTTGTTAACAAGTGCATTAAGAGGTTATAGTAAATTTTGATTAAAATCATCTGTAAAATAACAAAATGAGATAAAATAACCTTTACTAATCATTATAAATACAAGGTTAGTTGATGATATATGAGAAACAATATGAAGTTTTGTTAGAGTGGATTTCATTAAAGCAGCCATGCTTGCAGAACGCTCCCTCCTCCTTTATTTGAGAACGAGACAGCCCTCAAGAGTCGGAGAGGAGGATCGGGGTGGCTCAGCGGGGGTGGATGGAACGATGCTGGCGTTGGCGTGGCGTGGCGCGTATCCATAACCATCCTTTGTCTGGATAACGCAATTATTACCGTGTTTCATCATACCCTCCGGTCGAAATTAGCCTCAAATGAAGTTACAATTACGATCCTCCCTTCCTCCTTGTTGAACAGGTAAAGGGGAGAACAAACGGGACACACGAGCAAAACCCCGGGATGCGTAATCCGGGTTGCCGTGGAAACGTCAGAGGACAGACGGAACCGCGATGAGACCGGACGGTCGCCTACTCCAGCAAACCATAATATACCCCTCCCCCCTTTGTTCCTTGTTCAACGCACACTTAAATCCGGCAGCCTCCTAACTCTATACTATAACTTGACGAGATGGATATAAACCAGGAAAAATCAGGAGTTATTTTAATGTCGAATTGGGTCTTAAAATAACCTGCAACAAAAGAAAGTTCCATCAGACATAAAAAAAGGTTTCAATGGTTTAAACATTTCAAATATTTGTAACTTTATGTCGGATTAAAAAGCTATGATCCCGTTCATTTGAAGGTCGTCAAATTAAAAATAAATATTAATTACAGAACTACAATAGATTTAATCCATTTCAAATCATACACTTTAAATTGCAGAACCTCGCGGCGACTAAATATTGTGATTTTGGAAGAAATTTATGCGGCAGGTATTTTTCCGATTTATGAAAAAAAACATTTTTTGTGAAATTATGACCATTGAATTTCGAAGCTTAAAAAAAACCCAAAAACTCTAACTTTTTCCCCAATTTCCTCTAAGTATTTCTACAAGGAAAACATCCTTTGAATTTCAAGCGTGACAAATGTTCGATCTCTAGTTTTTAACGGACCTTTATTCTGATACACATTTTTAGGGTCCCAAAAGGAAGGTGAGATTCGTTAACCAGATATTTCCGACCAAAATAAAAAAAAATGTGGAGCATTTTCAAAATTTGAAGAGAAAAGTTATCTTAGAATATTCTTCAATTGGACAAAAATTTTAAATTTTGTAGATAAATAATTAACAATCAAATAGATTATCTATATTGAATTATTTTTAAATGCAGTAAAATGATTTTTGATTTCTTTTTCAAACTGACTATACATTTTTGTCGAGTCGACTTGGAACCAAACTTCGAATGAACTTTGAATTTGAGAGAACCGTCTGTATAACCTAATTGTCGAGCGCGAAGCGCGAGTTTCGCAATGAGAGTCTAATCATAAAAGCCGCAGGTGCTTTGAGAACCGTCTTTAAAAACAAATTTAAAAACAATTTCAGTTCGAATTTATGACTGTAGTCCATCAGAGGTTTAAATCACAGTTTTCTTTTTAAGTTGTAGTATTTATGATATTCGGAAAACTGCAGTCGAAATGCACGCATTTAATGTATAAAATCGAGCGCAAAGCGCCGCGCGGCCCATGCGCAATATAAATGTGCCTGCGCAGTGAACATATTTTTTTCATAAAATCGAATTCTTGCATTTTTCCCGCAAACAAAGGCAGACTCGAAAAATATTGATTTGAAAGGACGGTTAACCCCATCCGAATCTGGAAAGAAATTTTGAATATCTTAATTGAGTTGAAGGTTATACAAAATCTAAATAATAAATGTGTGTACATTCTTTAATTTCAGTAAAAATTTAATAACATCTATTCTTGATTAAAAAATTGTGGATAAAACGATTAGGAAATAAGAAAAGCGATTGTGTTAACTGTTGTTAATCAGAAACTATTTTTGTCAGGACCAGAAAAACTCATGATCTAGAATTGACCGGGAAATTACCGGAATTTTTTTTGCGGTTGAAAGTTTCACTGTGTTTTACAGACTGAGATTGCACCGAGAGCTTAACCACTACTGAATTCATGAAATTGCTTTTAAATTCTTTTTATTTCATCTTCAATTCTTTTGAATTGCCTTGAATTATTTTAAGTTCTGTAAATTCTGTTCACTTATTTTGAATGTAGAGATAAATGTATCTCGTTATGAATGAATTCAGGGACAACTTTTGGGACATAATTGAAAACTTTTATAAGCAGCTTCAAATCTAAGTCGCATTAGATGCATCCTAATCTTTGGAATCCCCGTGAATTAACATTCAATTAATGAGAATTATTTGAATTCTTTGAATGATTTTAAGTTCTATTGAATCCTAGTGTTGGCGTACGTCAAAATTACTAACGGGTAACGCTCGTATCGGACTGATTAACCTAATTGAAAAATTGACTAAATACAGTGACCCTTTTATAGCTTTTTCAACCAGCAAATTCTGACTAGTTCAGTTTAGGAGAGTTCATGACTCTTAAGATCTGATGTACACACCTCCATGAAATTCCGTGAATTACCTACACATCTTTTAAAGTGTTTTAAAATACTTCAGAAAAAGTTGTAATTTATTCAAATGTATTAATATTTTGAAATCTATTGAACCGTTTTGTATTCTTCTGAAATCCCTTGATATCTTTGAACTCTCATGATATGCTTCAAAATACCCTCAGATTTTCAATTTAAATTTAATCATAACCTAATTTAATTTTAATTTAATCTGAAAAGAGACATATAAACGTAGATCTTGTTTTGTCTCCCTCAGGTGGCATATTTATTATGTTTCACGTGCATCGGTCCTTGATTAGGAAACTTGGCACCGCACAGACAGAAAGCTATACCTTAGGGGTATAATAGCTCATAGCCTAAAGTCGGTACTTGACTGCGGCTCTTCCCATGATGCCCTATGAGGGAGGGGACTATGTATTATAAATCGTGTGTTACATTGTGCTTAGGAGCGCCGTCGTCGTGACTGTTGACTCGTCGGTGCATTGTTGGAGCACACCTTTTGTGCTCATACAAACAAACATTCGCACACTCGGGTATAATCATATACGTATACAAACCTGGCGCTACGCACAAACAAATTTTCTGTCCCAGTCCCAGTACAGTACGGAGGCTCAGTTAATATAGTCGTGTATACGATACTTGGCAGGCAGCTGCCGCTTGACAATACAGCCGCGTTCCCAGATATAATAATGCACTCATCCGAGTCCGAGGTGCACTTCATCAAAATGACTGGGACTCGATATTTGGGGTGAATTGCAATGGAATGGTGCGGCATGACACATCGTGTCGTTCCACCGTGTTCTGCTTTAATTTCGCTATGCTTGACACATACGAGTATGTATACCCGCGTCAATTTACGAAATAGCGAAGCAACGGGAAATTGAAACGCATCATACATGATGTACACTTCTGATCAACTTTATGAATATATTATATACTTACACAATATTGTTTTTGATTATTTTCGGCTTGATTTGTTTCCAACCAATAAATAATTTTGTAGAATAGAAAATTCAAGAAAAAGTATTTTCAAGACTGTTGAATATCTGCAATATATTTATTCTTTGATATGCCAAAATGTCGAAACCGCCTGTATCGGAATATAATAGTTCTTAATATTATGAAGGCGACAACTGGATAAAGACATAATTCTTTCCACTATGCATAACTTTTCCTTCTAGAATGATAGAAAACTCTGCCGAAATTATAGAATTATGTGCCCCTATTTACAATGTTTCTGAGGGAATTGATTTTTTTAAACCCTCCCATGTAGAAACCGCCCCATTTGTCCCCATTTCTATTAGGGCAGTAGTCAGAATCTCACTAGAACAACTGGACTAGTAAGTTCTAATCAGGACCCTTTAAGGTACTGCTAAAATTTTTTACTCCTTATGACTAGAGAAACTATGTGCGTCTAGCTAGGCCCTAATCTTGTATTTGAGCCAGGCTTTAGTTGGTTCCTAATTTAGATAAAAGAACCAAAAAATTATAGTCAGGCACTGGCCAAGCATTAGTCAGCATACCCCAGATAAACTTTCTGAAGATGGCGCTGCAGTATATACGATGCAGTGCCATCTTCAGAAGTTTGTATGCACTGTATTATGCTTTAGTAAACAGGCGAATGGCTGCTCCAACAACACGTGGCAGCAAACTGAAATTTATTTTCATCTGAAGCATCCGAGTGTTCAACACTTATATAAACATGTGTTTTTAATTAAAATAACACCACTTAAATTTTTATTAAATGAAATTCAAGTAGCATTTTCGTTAAATTCTATTTATAATATATACTGAAGTGGTCGTGTGAATATAACCAAAAAATGAAGGTAATTTATTTTTTCACTTTTTACAATAACTTTACTTTGTTTAAAATAAAATTAATACGTGCAATATAAGGAAAACAGTTAAATTTGTGCTGTGTATGTGAAACCCAGTGAAAAATAATGAAAATAATAATTTGTCATAGTAGAGTGCAAATGTTCAATATTCAGATGTTATGTGGTATAAATATATGCAAAAAACGGTTTTTAATTAACGAAATATAAACCTATGAAATTATTGGTCTAAAATTGGTGTGTATTTAAATATTCTTATTCATCTTTTTGTTGACAAATCGTTTGTCACATATATTTATATCATAGCTGAATGATGAACTTACCGGGAAACAGAGAGGGTCTAGACGGGCGGTTAAAGGGTATTCTCGTTAGGACTTTCTTAGAAGTTCTAGATAGAGCCTGGCTAAAACAGCGTTACATAACTAGTCTGGCCCTCCATATTTTTCCAGATTTGCGCCCGATCATAAATAGGGAAAACTAGCTGGGCCCTTCCAAATCCCGATCGCAATTTCTACTTGGGCTGTGTTTGGGTTAGAAAAGAAAGAAATAATCTGTTTTCAGTCTCATAATTTCAACATTAACATATTTTAACTGAAAGGGGAAATGAAATTGACTTATTCGTAATATTTGTCGATAAATATTAAACAGTGTCCTAAAGTACTCAAAATCGTTCAAAAGAGAATTTCGAAAAATTCGTCTTTATTCAGTTGTCATTCTCATACCATCATATACAATTAACAAATTTTTCTACTGTTTAAAAATATACATTTAAAACTTTCTTACATTTGTTGAGTCAGGAGAACTATTAAAACCCTTTACAGTCTTTACACTGAAAGCAGGATAAACGGGATAAGAGACATCTTACTGTAACGTCTAAATTTTGGCTTTTAGAGGATTCGCCATGTAGATATATAAGCTGCTAGAACGGCATATTACGAGGATTGCTCTCTAGAGGTGGCAGAATATCAGTATACATCCGGCTATTGTGCGGTTCTACAGAGCATACAATAGCCGTAGAGTGAGCCGCGTATTGTGTCTACTGTGCAGCAGAACACGACACGACGCAGTACAGGATAGAGATTCGTTTGACTTTGGGCACCTAACATTTCTAAGGCAGTATGCAGTGATACAGTGTTATAAATTAACGCGAGGGAGCATCTGCCACAACCCGCAAAATCCTCTAAATTCCCTAAATTCTAAATCCTCTGCAATCCTCTCTCGGTTAGGTATAACGGGTCATAATGGCTTTAATATGCTCATTAACACCACTACATCATTTTACCATCTGCAAGAAGAATATGCACATATATTGCACATAGGCAATCTTACAGAATTTTGTAATTTTACCACAGTTTTACTACATAGGATAGTATAATGAATTTACATTCTTGGAATAGTAATCTTAAATTAAAAAAAAAACGTGTAGTAAACCTTGTAATAATAATTCTTAGAATTCAATTTACAAATTTTATCATTTATAGATATCCAATACAACTACAGGCAGAAAAACAGGCGTTCTTACCGCAAAATATGTTAGCAGTTTTTTATTTGGCGGGGATTAACTACCGCGAATCTTACCGCAATATAAAATGGGATATTATTTCTCAAGTGTAGCTAGCCAAAAAGTGATCGGACTCAAACTTCGGCGAATTTTAGTCTCCCGTGTGGAAAATAGGTCGTGGGCCTAACCGGGCCCAAGTCCGGCAAATCTAGGCCCTGGCCTGCTGATCAAGCCTATGGGTCAAGCTAGAATGAAACGCTAAATCTGGCCAGGGCCTGCCTTGGTGTCCAGGCAAGATTGCCGAGCCTGGCCTAGGCTTGACCCTAGCTTATTATTGATTCGTCGCCATTTTTTTTTTAGAAAGGTTGTTTTTTGTTTTATAAAAAATGCATCAAATCTAAAACCATTTTATGCGTATCACACATCTTTTTACTCCTGTTTCCGTCCAAGCTTGATGAAATTTAAAGCAAGTTTTCATCAAGAGGCTGTTCAAAAAACACGTAACGCCTTTAGGGGGGAGGGGGGTCACCTCGAGCGTTACGCTAATGTTAAAGTTACATACACTAATTATAGAAAAAGCTTTATGTAGGGGGTGGGGGAGGGGTCAGCTTTTTCGGAAAAACACATTACGTATTTTTTGAACAGCGCCCAAGAACGTCACGTTCAAGAAGCACTGATAACCGAGTGTCAAGTAAGGAAGCATCTTGACGTGGAAAATCTAAAAGAAAAAATTAATTACCACTATCTGCCATGTTCTTTTCATGCGCGTCCCTCTCCATGCATGTTCTAAATATCGACATGCAGTTTAAACTAATCATAAAAATTAAAACACTACAAACATGACACTGATTGACACTCGCTTGTCGCTCCGTAAACGTTCGCGACGTTTGGCTTAGTTCGAATGTGTTCGGTCTGCGTCGCGTCTACAACCCGATTGGTTACGGTTGGCGCGCTTATTTAAAATGATAGAATGTGTACATGAATTGTTTACAACAAATAATTACTGTAAAGTTACTAAGAATAATTCTTGGATCACAAAATAGACCTATAAACTGAAAGCTAAAATCATTATTTCATTATACTCCTTAAAAATAAATGATCGATTTTAAATTTAAATACAGGAATACCCAATTTATTACAAATATGAATTGAAAATAATTCTTAATATTTGTGTGCACTTTACAGTTATTACTTGTTGTAAACAATTCATTTACACATTCATTTATATTAAATAAGTGC
>CAKNWT010188705.1:0-20503 GCA_932066315.1 Andricus coriarius
TTTATATTAATTACCTTTAGTTACAGCGATTAGGGCCCTAATCCCGATTTGCCCTCATCGCTGTAACTAAAGGTAATTATAATATAAATTTTAAGTTTTTGCACGTGATATTTTATTGACTTTGTTCAAAACATGTCCTACCTATTTATGATATACCTTTTTATGCCGCAAATCAGAGTTAGAAACAATTAACTCTTCGTCCACTGGAAGCCGAATATCATCATTTCATGTTACGTATTTGTCACTCTGAATCCATTCCATAAAGTTGTTAGCACAGAAAAAATTAAATTTCCTTCTCATTCCACATGTCTTACTTCGTTCTTAATTAAACACTTTTATTATTTGTAATTACTGCTTAACATAGCCTATATTTTCTCAACGCTGGTATCCATTTGAAGTTAAAATGATAAGCTTGATCCGAAGATGCACGGAGTTGACCGATAGGACGATCCGAATGCAACTTTAAAACCGCGAAATTTAAAAATGCCCCTGTGAAATGGCTTCTCCCCTGCTTTGGGAAAATTCGGGTAGCATTCAAGTTCGCCATATATGTAAGCCCTACCGTGTCCGCCCTGTATCTCGTATATCTTACATATATCTACTCACATATACATACATATATCTATTTTACATATATCTATCATATATCTCGTTCCAACCCTCCGCCTTTAACTTCAATACTAAGTGTAAAAGGTAAGTATGTACGTAGATCAGAAAGTCAACCCCCAGCGATGCTGTTTTTATAATTATAAATAAATACCACCTGGGGTGGTATATTATGTATTCTGAGTTCTTTTATTAAACGCTTAGCGTTGAAGGCAGGAGGGAAGCGTTAATGCAAAAGGAAAAATCTATAAAAGGTATTTAAGAGTCGCAATAGGTCTGTGAAGATACGTCGTTCACGGGTGAGTGGGACACCAGGATCGTATATATGCTAGGTACTCAGCGTGTGCATGAACTGGTTGATCAGTGTCCAATTGCAACGCTGGGCGATTCTTTCGTCTGGCCATTCAACTGAAGCGCTTGGCGACGAACTTAGCATCCAATCTTTCAAAAGAAAGTAGCGTTTGTCATGCGTTTGTGAATCAGCTATTTTTATCACCGATTCAGACAATCAAACGCCTCTTGATAATAGAAATCGAATTTTGCGTTTGAAGCTAGATAACATGCGATTATATGAACGCGTTGCACGTTATCTTAACGCTTAGCATATCGCCCGAATGCTTAGCGCCCATCTCCTCCAACGGGATTACATCGCATTGTTCGTTCGTGCAATTCTTTTTCTGGATAAACTTACACGAGAGCCATGCAAGGGGTGGAAAAAAAGTATGTGATATATTATACTCCACAGGTAAAAATAGGTACCCAAATCTTACTTTTAAATCGTCGCAGCGCAAAAACTGGTCATAATTTGTGTTTTTGCCATTAGGATTTTTTGATCAGGAGAGCATAAACTAAAAAATAACAAAAACTTTGAAAATTCCACAGGGACCTTTTTTACCATGTATTTGGCGCGGAGTCCTTTCCATAAGTTCCCATAAATTTTACAAACTATCATCAATTTTATGATTTTCAATAAATTTGATCAATTTTAGTAAAATTATTTTGCTTTGTTTTTCTTTAATTTTAATGTTTCAATCGAAAGTTTCACTTTGCATCTCTGCAAAGAAAAGAATTTATGTTATAAGTATTAGATCAATTATTTCGAAACAAAAAATGGGCAGACTTAACACTAAATAATTTTAAATCTGTTGTGGTCCAAGATTGTATAATCCTCAGTTAAAAAGTTGTTCAATTAAAGAATGTTTGAATCCAAAATTCAAAATTGAAATTGAAGTTTAAAATTAGACTATTTTTAATTTTAATTAGATTTCACCACACATATGAAAGTGGAATATTTAAAAAAATGCAATTAGAAAAGTGATAATGAATAATATACAAAATAATCATTTATATTCAGAAGCAGAGCAATATAATAAAGAACACAAAAAAGTAATCATCTTTCTATTTCAACCTCTTTGACATTACGCCCAATGCAAGTAAACTTTTTTCTTCTAATTCCACTTCCCTGGTATTCACAAAAGATTCCGCTTTGGTAGCAAATTCTATCCTCGTTGGCTTCTCGTAAACATCCAAGTGTTTCTCCATACGTTAAAACGGCGTTGACCACGCGCTACAACGAGTCGCGGACATAAAAAAATGCTGTAACCCCATAAGAGAATTTTCAAACATCAAAAACAACATCCGCTTTAAATTTTGAAAAAAACCTGAAGTCAGGTGAATTTGAAATTCACGTGAAAGTGTTGAGGCAAAAAGGTTTTCTTAATATTAATTTTTTGACCTTTTTATTGCTGGACATGTTTTTTCAGAATGCAGACATTCGTAAACTGCAAAATACGTGAGGACCATACACTTTCACTAGAACTTATTTCGTGATTGATGTGAATTAGATGCAAAGCCCTTTATCTTTTTAGACCAATTTATATCCACCGCATTTCGGCGAATGTTCGAGAGCAGCTTTGTAGTGATACAGTGCGGCAATAATGCGGAAAATATGTATAAAGTCCTTTTGGACTTCATAAATAAAGATAATTATTATTATATTTCTAGGTTTCTGGGAATTTTCACAGGATACTGGTATATGCTAAGGATATCCCTTTTAAAATCTAGAGAAAATTTGATTTGGGAGATAAAATGATGTCCCATAAGGACACCCTGGGGACCGTATTATGACATCCGATCAACAGGCCAGGATATTCCTGGCGTATGCTAGAACGAGCTTGGAATTCGAAAATATGCAGATAGCTAGTCCGTTAGAAAGAATTGTAACTGTACTTCAGTTATACTTACATTATGATTATGTCTTTGAATAACTTCTATGAATAATGTCGGTCTGTCTTGCATATTTTTAGTGAATATTTGAAGCAAATACCCATTCTCATCATAATCAATTAGGATATTTAATTTCTGGAACATAAGAATATATTTTTTTATAACACATTTATTGTTTTGGTCTTGCCTTTAAAAACATAATTTCAATGCAAACAAATTTTGAAAAATAAAATAAAGAACCGCTGCGAAGTACTATAGATGTATTCATTATGGGTTTATTTATTTTGTCCTCATTTTATTAGCATTTTACTTCCTCATAGGTATCAAATAAATTGGTTCCTTACAGAGGGAGGTTTTACCATAACAAAAGAAAAAAATGGATACTTTCAATATTTTTCAAACCTATGTTTCTGTCTTATCGAAAATATTACTTTCAGAAAATGAGAGAGTCCATCAAAATGTCAATTGATGTGTGCCGTTTCAATCAACAACTTTTTAGCTTACGGTAGTGTTATATTCCAAACTAAAACCTCATAGAAACAGTGTAAATTTTTTTTAAAGTTTCTCAGTAGCTATTGATCGGTCAAAAATGGTCATGGAAAGTTCGTCAATAGATCAATCCACGCGTCTCGAAGACGCGAAAAATTACATCGAATGCAGTACTGTTATATTCCCAATATTAAAAGAAAACTCTTATAAGCAAAGAATATAATTTTGTTAAAACGATAATCAATATATTTTTTAATTTTATAAATCGGTATTGCTAGATCATAAGCGGTCATAGAAGGTTCGTCAATAGGTCATTCGACGTGTCTCGAAGACTCGAACAAACATGTCAGAATCCGTACTTTAGTATTCCTAATATGAACAAAATTTTTCTTATAAAAACAGAATACACACATTTTCTTGACTCTTCATAAATCGGTACTGGTGAGTTATAATAGATTCAACAATAGGTCGACCAGTGCATCTTGAAGACGTGAACAAATACAATAGCTATCATATCGCTGTACTTTAACTATGAAAAAAGTTTTCCTCATATAAACAAGGTAATTTTTGGTTGTTGAAATCTCTAAAATTGAAAAAGAAACTACTTCTCAATGGCCAATCCAGCTCAAAATCCTATCGCACCTGCATATTCGTCGGCGCTTCCATTCGTACAAAGAACTGTACACAGTTTGGGCCAGGAAAGTGCAGTGATGAATGATATATCAATCGATAGGAGGACGTTCACTAAGTACGAAAATGTATGTTTTAATTCAATCCTGGAAGTCCCCTAGAAGTGGAGATTCTGAAACTCATCCGGCTCTCGCTCCCCATCGGAGCTCTCTAGCATGATAAAGATGTCAGTGGCTGGCTCGATGGCCATTCTTGCAGGAAAAATAATACTTCCTAATGGCGTCTGATCCCTCTCCGTTGCGTTCCGCTAGAACATACACGTAATATACGGTGTTCTCTGACATGATGTATTTAGTACCGTCATTCTCGCCGTCACCGCGACGAGGTGCCCTGGATGCTGAGAACTGGGACAAACCTAGTAAAACGTAGTCACAGGTGCGAACTCTGGAGTACTCTAGCACTCACAGGACAGATATTACAGGGTAGTGCCTATGCAACTGTTTGATCCTCTATGGACGCTCTACAATCCTAGTCACATCTCACACTGTTCTGTAACGCAGTTACTGTAAGGATATGTAACAGTTCTGGAATTCTGTAATGTAACTAATATAGAACATTTCAATTGGATTTTCAAATTTAGAAATAATATTATAATATCTGAAAAAAATATTATAAAATCTAATTGGTTTCGCAAAAAAAGTTATTCGGTAACTATCCAACTAATTTAATTGATAAACACATCATTAAAAGATGAATTGAACTACAGATAAAAAATAACAACACTAACGACAATATAAATATTGAAAATACTATTCAAAACTCAAAAGCAATTGTCTCAATTTCCTTTCTGGGCCAAATTTCACATAACATTGAAAGACTTATAAATGAAACTGATAATATTAGAACTGTCTTTAGAGTCGATAATAAACTTTAAGTTAAATTAGGGAAAGACAGACTTGATATTTTGGACTAATGTAATGCTATATACAGAATTAGCTATCGTTGTGGGAAAGCTTACATTGGCCAATTGAAACGTCCGCTACGAATCAGAATGAAAGAACATAGGAATAACATCAGATTAGATTAAAAATATCATGAAGCTATAAGTCAACACTTAACGCAAGAACACCGAGGTGACTCTAGTTTTATAAATGGAATGAGGTAGAAATTGTTCATATTAAACCTGATAGATATAAACACGCTTTTGCTGAGAGGGTTTTTATTTAAAAAGAAGGTGAACCTTGCATGAATTTAGTTACCGATTTAGAATATTTAGTACTTCTTATAACATTGTTGAATTTATAACTAAATAAAAAAATTCTCTAAATTCATGTCAAACATCAATACCACAAATTTGAATTAGAACAAACATATAATAATTTAGAAAAAAACGGTCACAAAAATAGTACTATAGAATTTGTTACTGCCGTTGACCCTTCTTACACCTACGTATCGTTTTACGATTGTAATTCCTAATATGTGCGTTCACGAAGTTTCCAAGATGGAGACGGGGCATACTTGCTCCGTCTTCCAAACATTTATTGTGATTTGTTTTTCGAATTAGACCAATTTATAAGAATAAATGTATAAAGGTGGTAGTGATTGATGGACTTTGGTCTTTGTAAAATTCATAAGTTAATAGTACACTACCGTCGGAAATTGACGGTACGATCAGCGCAAGTACTATTAAAAATCACCTTGACTTTGAAACGTGATAACTCGTTCTTATTAAATTATGCATCCAATAAGCCCCAATAAAGATATTTTTAATATTTTGAAGAGAATACACTATGTGAGAAGTTTTAAAAAAATTAAAGAATTTCTTGAATTTTGTACCTTGACTTCAACTTGTGGCATGGCCTAGAAAAGTAGTAATAAAAATCTCACATTAACACCACATAGTGTTAAGTCCTTATCTTTAATGTAAGCCTATAAAACTTTCAAAAATCTTCACAGGTTCTCGACATACGACTAAAAATGTCCATGCGTGTCTGCACCAGATTTCAGTCGCTTTAGCAGCAAGTGTGGCCATCTGTGGTGATCGCCGACTGAGACGCGAAGCAGATATACTTGAACATTCATGTCTTATCTTGAGAGTCCGTGAATGTTTTTGAAGTTTTGTTAGCTTGAATTGAAGATGAGATTTCACAGATCACGTCCTGTCAGTTTCAGTTTCTTTCCATTAGTATAGTAAGTCACAACACGAGTTGAAGTTGAGAAACAAAATCTGAGATATTCTCGGCGATCACCGCTTTCGCGGCCGACAGCAATAATCGCGGACTGAAAATTGAAGTTTGAGACTTGGACATTTCAAGACTTATCTCTGGAACCCGTGTAGATTTTTCAAGTTTTGTTGGCTTAAATTAAAGATAAGACCTTAATACCTATGTCGTGTCACAAGTTGAATTAGAGGTACAAAATTCGAGAAATTCTTCCAGTTTTTTTTCAACTTCTCAAATGGTATATTTTCTTCAAAATGTCAAAAATATCTTTATAAGGGCTTTGTTTTGAATTAATGTTTGTATTATTGACGGAGTGGCGTGAGGTAGTGAGGGAATCATGCTCGGGGATATCAAAGTCGACGAAAAGGAGACAGACCATTTGTCACCGTTAATATTAATTGCTAAATACCTTTTATCGATTTGGTACGGGCTGCGAGTCCCCGAGCATATTCAATGAAGAACTCCCTTTGAAAACAAAAGAAGGTTTTGATTGTTTGAGAAAATTGGGAAAGATGTAGCCTCCGGAAGCTACGACCACGATCGTTCACCGAACGATCGATACCGACGCGACCGGAGGTAATACGTCATTCGACACGTCACTTGTCACAACACCAGAAGACGATCGAGTCGGGAAATCACTGAACAAATAATTGAAATTCAAATAACCACAGACTCTCAATTCAAGGACTTAAATACCTGAGTTCGCACGAAGAAGCACAATTGATTTCTTATAGTAGCACGAACCGAAAAAGCTACACTAGCCTACACCTTGATTGAAAACTGAACAGAGATAAAAAGGGTACGAGCCTGCTCAACAAAAAAAAAAGAATCCTCACGCTACTACCTGAGTTCCCACACCACGAAAAGGTAGTATGCGAGACTCAAAAACAGAGGGAAAATATTGAGGAGAATAAGCATTGGGCGGAGATCATGTTATGATCAATGAAACCTGAAGGTCAGTCAGAAGAAAAAAGGAACATCAAATAAATTATTAACATCCCGCCGGCCTCATTCGCTGAACGAAACAAATTCCACGTACAAAGGACAAGACTTTAGTGCCGCTCGCCACGACGCACACAATAAATTTCCATGTATAAGTGAAATTTAGTTCCGCCCGCCATGGAGCACAATTGGCCATATAGAGTCAGCGCACGACTGGTAATAAGCTCAATTTGACGATGGGTCAAATTGTAATGAAAAAGTAAGGAATTGAAAGTCCATCCTGTCCGGGACTAGGATTGGTTATCCATCCTAAAGTACTACATCGAAGTAGAGAAGAGTCGACTGTCGACTGTCTCGTGTCCATTTTGATGATTACGTGTCGGCACAGTCCATTTATTTCTTTGTGGAAATGTACGAAAGTACTCCTGAGATCAGCTGTTCCAAAACTGGTCATGCCTTGTTTGGATAAGAAGCCAGTAAATGACATAGCTCAGTTCCTAATTCAACGTTGTTGCTCCGGGAATTCGTTCTAATGTTCTGCCTACGAGATCCCGTGATTGGACGTACAGGCCGGAAGTTGATGCACGCTTTAATCTCTACAGCGAGAGTCGACACCTCTTCCAGCAGCGGGTTTTCTTCGGGAGTAAGGGGCTGATCCAGGAGTTCAAAAACCGCTCCATAGCAGGCTTAAAAAGGAGTTTGAAGTGTAGACAACGCGCAATCACTCTTGTGAGACGAGTCAATGAAAAGAGATTGCTGATCATAGAAACCTTGCACTGTGCGTGACGGACTGCAATGGATTGCTTCTCGAATTCCTTATAGTTTTCTTGGGGAGGGTCAGTTGGAAAAGTTTTATCGTGAGAATGAAACGCTGGCCAGTAAATATCACTCGGTGAAGGCAATTCGGGGCCATTCCACCACAGAATCTGCTAAGCTAAAGCTCGAGGATCCATTCCTCTAGTGGCATTATCATCTGGATTCTCCTTTGTTGGGATGTAGCGTCAAAAAACTTTAAAGAGAGTTGGCTGAACCTCTGAAATTCGAGTGGCGACAGAAATCGGCCAACGGTTGTGCATTGCCGGTTTACTGTGAGAAAGGCACTCGGACGTAAACTGCAGCAGCAAAGTCATGTTTTCTGGTATCCCCAAAAACGTGAATTACTATTCTATTTTTATTATTCTAATCTAAGCAGAGACTCTCCTAAGGTGCGGATACAGGCTTGTCAAAGAGGGAGGCGTACGATGTGACTGCCCGTGTTGTCGCGTCTAAGTCCGTCCGCAAAAGCCCGCTCACATTCTTGACCCTCGAGAGAAATCAACCAGGGAATATTTACTTCCTATTGTTACCAGAATCGTTTCAGGAGGCTAGCAAGGTTGTCCCTTTGGCGAAAACTTAACGTCAATACGGTTCTGGAATGGCCCTATTCATCTGAACGTGTAAAGGATCCGACCGAACCAATCACAACCCGCCTGAAAACGAAACGAAAGGCGACGGGAGCCTTTCGTGATCCTTGACGACTTGCATCTAGAAGAGACGAGCCGTCTGGGAGCAATCCCGATTGGTTTATTTTCAACTGTGCTAATGGAAATATTGATCGCCTGTTGTGGTATACTAAGATGTGAAAAAATCCGCGGGACAGAGAGCTGGTCTCAGAGCAAGGGTCGAGGAAGGCTTGTCCGAAATTGGTGTCCATTCGAGGTCTTTACAGCGACTTGTGCTGGAGCAAGCAGAACTTGTCAGAAAGAGGCCGCATAATCGGATTCCGAATACAATCGAACTTTATTAGTGGTTGAGGGATCCGATTTTTTAGTCGACGGCTTTTTACGAGTCATGACTTCCTGAAGTGTGATATAATGCTGTTTATAGCATAGACGATAACAAGTCTTCGCCTCTCAAGAGCATTAAGCCTATGCTACTCTTGAGAATGATCGCTGAAGTAGTTTGGGTTACATGCAGCACAAGAGAGATTGACAGATGTAGTTCAGACCCGCAACTTAATTTTTCGAGCCTTGCAAGGCGTTCTAGGTTGAGGCAGTGGACCTGCCTCTGGATTTACTCATTAGCGTATAAAACGTTGCGGCAGCCCCAATTGCTCGAATCTGCTGTTGTTGGAACACTTGAATTTCAGAAACGTGAGAAGATAGTTCTTTAAATCTGTGATCGAAGTTACCAATGACAATTTGCTCTTCAAAAGGTCCATGACTCTCATGATCATACATGTCCACGAATCTTCATGCATTGTGTAACGTTTGTAGAGCTGCAACCAATCTCAATGACAAAACAGAACCCCGGCCAGGGATTTCATTTTGCGGATATAAAACAACAGAAAATGAGAAGGCAAGAAAGAGAGTTTAAACCTTCATTGCAATGCAGAGACCTCGGAAATTTGCGAATGTTTCAAATTGCATACTTAAATGTAAATAATGGCTGTTAATAATTTATTTGATGTTATTGTTTCTCTTTTGATTGAACTTCAGGTTTCATTGATGATAACAAGGTCTCCGTTCAATGCTTATTCTCCTCAAGGTTTTCCCTCGGTTTTTGAGTTTCGCGTACTACCTTTTCGTGGTGTGGGAACTCAGGTAGTAGCGTGAGGATTCTTTTGTTGAGCAGGCTCGGACCAATTTTCTCTCTGCTCAGATTGTGCAACGATTAGAAATCAATTGTGCTTCTTCTAGAGAACTCAGGTTTTTAAGTCCTTGAATTTTATAATAAATCAAAAAAGTCCTTGAATTAAAAGTCAGTGGTTCTTTAAGTTTCAATTATTTGTTCAGTGATTTCCCGACTCGATCGTCTTCTGCTGTTGTGGGAAGTGACGAGTCGGATGACGTGTTACCTCCGGTCGCGTCGGGATCGATCGTTTGGTGAACGATCGTGGTCGTAGCTTTCGGAGGCTACATCTGTGCTGATTTTCTCAAACAACCAAAACCTTTTTTGGGCACAAAGGGAGAGCTTTATTGGATAGGCTCGGGGACTCGTATTCCGGAATAAATCGATAAAAGGTACTTAGCAGTTAATAGTAACGGTGATAAATTGTCTTTTTCCTTTCCGTCGACTTTGACATGATCGAGCATGATTCCCTCACTATCACACGCTAGTCCTTCATTAATTCAAAACAATGACATTTTAAGTGATGGGATACATTTTTACACTAAGAATTAATAAGATTCTGACGAATACGTAAGATGTATTCACTATTAAAACTCTTTCAAAAGACATTGATAGCAATGTATTCTTCAAAACGTCGAACAATCTACTAAAACTTTGAAATTTCAAAAAACTTACTTCAAGAGCATGCTCCCCTCGCCAACCCACAATCCGGCTCGAAGTAGCAAAATGTTTTGAATTGATAACGGACTAGCGTGGGGTAGTGAGTGAATCATGCTCGGTCATATCAAAGTCGACGAAAAGGAGAAAGACAATTTATCACCGTTATTATTATCTGCTAAATACCTTTTATCGATTTAGTCCGGGATACGAGTCCCCGAGCATATCCAATGAAGTACCCTCTTTGCGCACAAAAAAAGATTTTGGTTGTTTAAGAAGTTTGGCACAGATGTAGCCTCCGGAAGCTACGACCACGATCGTTCACCGAACGATCGATCCTGACGCGACCGGATGTTGAACAAGGTATCTGCTACTAACATCCTTGCCGTCCCTGTTCTACTCTACTCTTTCGGGGTGTATCAATGGACGAGGAACGAGCTTACGGCCCTTGCTATCGTCACATGTAAGATCATATATATATATATGCATATAAATTTTAACATCAAATGTAAGGAAAGTGAATTGATCCATCTAAATGCTTTACTTCTAAAAGCCGAAGTAAAGAAAGCCGAGATTAAAAAATTCTGCCAACAGCTACTCGACAAGAAAATGCATGGAAACTTCGATGTAAATGTGGAAAAACAGTCCACGTCGGAGTGCAGTGGAGTCACACGCAGTGTACCCAGAACACATACTAACCGGGTATCCCACTTACGCGTGAACGACGCACAGTGGACCTTTTTTGAAATTCTGTCTCAAAATCGTAGAACTTTGGATCGGAATTACCTAGAGGGATATTTTTTTTTGAATTAAAGAAAAAACCTTTCCGAATATAGAAAAATTATAGAGAAAGTAAAAAAAAATCATTTTGACCTTGAAAATCTGTATTGAAGATGGCATTTTTGGCAAAAAAAATCGTTTTTTTAATACTAAAAACGCTTAGATTTTACATTTTATGTGCTATACATGTTTTTATATAGATTTTTGCATGCCCGATCCGAATTAGATATGTAAATCGTTGTAAGACAAAATCAAAAATGGCGGAGTCAATATAGCAGACTAAAATTGTAAAACGAAGCCGACTAGACTAAAATTTGCTACAAGTTGGGTTTTCAGGTCTCTGATTTCAAATCCAGCGTCAAAATTCAAAATAGCTGATCCAATATGGCGGACGAATATTATAATAGGAAACCGATTTGACTGAAGAAACTCGGGTTTTTTTTTAAGTTGCTGATTTTAAATCCAGGGTCAGAATTGAAAAATTGCAAATGGCGGATCCAATATGGCGGACCGACATTGTAAAAGGATACCGATTTGACTAAAATTTTCTGTTAGGTGGTTTTTCGGGTAGCTTATTTCAAATCCAGGGTTAAAATAAAAAAAATTTAAATGGCGGATCCAATATGACTTATTTAAATTCTGGAATTTTCACTTTGCATTTCAAATCAGCCACCTGAAAACCCACTGATAGGCTATTTTAAGTCGGATAAATTTGGTTTTATAATTGTGGTCCGCGATATTGGAAGCGCTATTTTCAATTTTTTAATTTTGACCCTGCATTCGAAATCAGTGACCCGAAAAACCCCCTTGTAGCAAATTGTAGGCAAATCGGTTTCCTTTTACAATGTTGGTCCGCCATATTGGATCCGCTGTTTTCAATATTTTAATTCTGACCCTGGATTTAAAATCAGCTGCCCAAAAAAGCCCCGAGTAGAATTCTTTAGTCAAATTGGGTTTCTTTTACAATTTTGGTCCGCGATATTGGATCCGTCATTCTGAATATTGAATTTTTTACCTTGGATTTGTAATCAGCGACCTGGAAACACAACTTATAGCAACTTTTAGTCTAATCGGTTGGGTTTTACAATTTTAGTCTGCCATATTGACTCCGCCATTTTGGATTTTGTCTTACAGCGATTTACATATCAGATTCGGATTAGGCATGCAAAAATCTATATAAAAACATGTATAGCACATAAAATGTGAAACCTAAGCGTTTTTAGTATTCAATCAACGATTTTTTTGGCAAAAAATGCCATCTTTGATACAGATTTTTAAGGTCAAAATAATTTTTTTTTTACTTTCTCTATAATTTTTCTATATTCGGAAAGGTTTTTTCTTTAATTTAAAAAAAATATCCTTTTAGATCATTCCGATCCAAATTTCTACGATTTTGAGACAGAATTTCAAAAAAGGTCCACTGTGCGACGTAACTCTACATACATAATCCGGCCATAAGAGTGCTTTATTACCATTTTTGTCGCCCTTAGAGTGTCAAACGAGGTGAAACGATAAGTGCCAAAGTTTTTGGAACTATGATTTTCGGACAGCAGTCTCCTTTTCACACTCGAGGTCTGACATCGTGCTCCAAGACTTCGAGAAACAAACTATATTCGTAATCGAATTCTCGGTTCCGGCCTACAACAACATCACTGTTAAGGTAAAGAAAAAGGAGGAGAGGTAACCTCAAAGCCATACCAGCATGCCAAAAATATGCCAAAAATGTGACCACCCATATCACGGTCGTGAGACGTGGCCACAGGTCATACCTACAAAACCAAATTATTTGATTACAAATGTGTAAGAACTTTTCTACTTGATAATATTTATATTTTCTCTTGTTTGCATTCGATCCCATGGTAATAGCAAGTGAGCCCATTATTTTGTTAACTTGTTCGCTCAGGCAGGTCTGAAAAAGGGTGTGGCGGTGCCAATATCCACTTGAAGATCTATCACGTAGTCCATATCATCTTCTTGATAAGAAAGTGTATGTGATGGTAGAATCGGTAACAAAGAGTTTTGGTGGACGGTAAACGTGAGACAGCTATGATGTAACTAATCAACAGAACAGTGTCCGATTGAATGAGCGGTATAAAACAGCTCGCTTGTTTGCTTAAGTCTGATGATGGTCGTCGACACAGGTGTTTCAGCAAGTAAAATGATTTGCGATCATCAATTCTGAGAACTGGACGTGTGGTGGCCTCACGGTGTTAATCATCACAAGTAAGTATGAGAAATCTTCGTTGTAAGTTTTTAAACTTTTCAAATCAACCAAGTCACACACTCTCCCAAAGCTGGTCAATCTAATTTGAATTGTAATGTCTTTTCTTCAGTTTTTGATGGATAGAAACATGCATATTATAAGCATTTCGACTTTTTAACCAGTCAATTAAATTTGCTCGTGAGATTTTCCCACGTACAGCATTTCCTAATTTATCAATACCCCCATAAGACGCGGGTCAAACGGGA
This sequence comes from Andricus coriarius, assembly GCA_932066315.1. Classification (NCBI taxonomy): domain Eukaryota; kingdom Metazoa; phylum Arthropoda; class Insecta; order Hymenoptera; family Cynipidae; genus Andricus; species Andricus coriarius. The sequence goes on from CAKNWT010188705.1 coordinate 13,632, forward strand.
TATGTTAAGTATCGTGTAATAAACTCATTTTTGTTGAAAAAAAATTATTTTAAACCAATCTTTTGGATTTTTACTTGCACTTCGCGTTACCTTCCTTTTTTCGTGAAAGGCGATTTTTCCTTCTGCTACGCTTACTCCCACTCTTATGATCTCTCTCGCTGTTGGTACTACTATTCTCGTCGTCGTTTACCAATAAATCTTCCAAATGTGTGTGTTTCTCGTGTTTTCTACCTGCTACTTTGGCTGCTGTTGTAAGCGGAAAAGTTTTAGTTTTTCGTGAAGACAAGACCCCAAGTGCGAAGTTAGATACGGCCCAGCACTGGCCCAGTATCGGCAAAAATATTGCCGAAGATCGGCTGCCAATATCGTGCCATTGCTGGAATTATACTCCGATATGTACTTGGCGGCCAATTCTGGCCCAGACTCTGGCCGTCATCACTTATGCGTTACTGGCTGCCATTATCGGCTCGGCAATGGGTACTGTCACTGGGATGCGCAAACTAAAGGATGGGTCAAGGGGTTGGACCCCGAGGGAGTAGGCGAAGTCAATGAGGAACAACGATTTAATATAACTGGTCATTCATTACTGACTTACAGATAGTTAGGTCGATATCCTGAGTTCTAGGCCCAAACCGGGCCGTAACCAGCGGCTGGCTTAATAGCCTGCCTCTGGTTATCCTCTACCTACCCTAATGGGTAGATAGTACCCGGGCGATGAAGCCAAGTCTTTGAACACACATAATCAAACATATATCACTTTTCTGAATATCTACATACTTTCAGATAATTAAGGAAGAAACAAATTCCAATTTTTGGCAAAACATTGTTTACAACATTTTCCATTGTTGATGTTTCATAACAATTGAGACTAACAGTCACTCTGACTATATTTTAAAGCACATTTACCTGCAAATAAATATTTTTCAACAAAAATTGCAATACGTGGCTGTTTCTTAATGTCATTTGTTTAGAACAACTAAAACAGGCAATCATCAAATTATTTGCATTGTGGGAGTACTCTTTCATCGATATAAGATGATTTTCAGCAGATGCAAACCATTATTGAAGAGTAAATAATGATTTTCTGAAAAATCTCGATTTTCTCATACTTCAAGTCAACATATAATAAATAAACAAATGAAAATGCAAGAACGTCTGACCAAGTTTTTCTTGAAAATTTGGCGCCCTTCAATTTCAAGAAAAAAATTAATTGCGGATTGGGACAAAATTGAAGGCTGTAGACCCCTTGAACGAAAAAAATGCATTTCCTCCCATACCGCGATGCATCTTACCATACTAGCGTGTGAACGTCAACATTTCTATTATTACTGCAAATATTATCCGATTTTTACGAATCTTTTTTTCTCAATCTTGAAATTATATGAACGAACTATTTCTGCTAATTAAAATTGAATCACGCGATGCTTTCATAATTACAGTTTTTTGAACCAGCCTGCATCGCATAACAATGAAAGGGTGATTCCATTCGGGTCATTCGACACGCTCCGGAGTCTCCACTCGCGCTCCGGGGAGTCTGTCACTAAAATTTGATGGGGTCGCATGGCCAGGTCTCGAAAATACACATTCAGTTAGTACTGAAAATCACTGTATTTTTTTCTATTGTTCTTTTCTTTTTGCTTATAACTTCAAATCTAAAATTTTTTTCAAAAAAGCGAGACTTAGCAGCAAAACAGACCCATATGTAGATCAGGAATGCAAAAAATCAGACAAAAATATTCAACCGTGCGGCCGGAAACTGCCCATCCATTTTATAATGCTGATATGGCCCCTTAAAATTTTCGCGTTTGGAAACTCCCTGTGTAACGTCACAAAACCCAGAATCTTCCAGGCGGGGGACTCCTTCAACGAATTCAAGGAATTCAACGAATTCAAGTAATTCCGCGAATTCATGGAATTCAGCGAATTCAAGGAATTCAGCGAATTCAAGGAATTCAAGAAATTCAAAGAATTTAGGATATTCAAGGAATTTAGGAAATTCAAGGAATTCAAGGAGTGCAAAGAATTAATGGAATTCGAGGAATTCATGGAAGTCAAGGAATTCATGGAATCCGAGGAATTCATGGAGTTCAAGGAATTCACGGAATTCATGGAATTCGCGGAATTAATGGTATTCAAGGAATTCATGGAATTCAAGGAATTCATGGAAATGATAAAATTCAAGGAATTGATAAAATTCAAGGGATTCACGGAATTCGCGGAATTCATGGAATTCAAGGAATTCATGGGATTTAAGAAATTCATGTAGTTAAAGGAATTGAAGGAATTCATGGAATCCAAGGAATTGATCAAATTCAAGGAATTCAGGAAGTTCACGGAATTCATGGAATTCAAAGAATTCAAGGAATTCAAAGAATTCAAAGAATGCAAGGAATTCAAAGAATGCAAGGAATTCCAAGAATTCAAAGAATTCAAAGAATTCAAGGAATTCCAAGAATTCAAGGTATTCAAGGAATTCAAAGAATTCAAGGAATTCCAAGAATTTAAGAAATTCAAAGAATTCAAGGAATTCCAAGAATTTAAGAAATTTAAAGAATTCAAGGAATTCAAAGATTTCAAGGAATTTAGAGAATCCAAAGAATTCAAGGAATTCGAGAAATTCCCAAAACCTCACTCAAACATTCTTTCGAAGTTTCACTTTTACCGTGCATCCTGAGACACTGCAGCGTTGTGGCCTGCCACTCGTTATGGATCCACCCCAGATTTTTTCAATTAAATTATCACTTTCTAAACCGCGATATATCCTATGGCGAACACCAGCTCAAAATGTAGATAAATAAGGAATGAGTATGAAAAGATCTGTACTTTGCTAAATGAGCCAACCATAAACACCCGCGCTATCTGGAGCACTATCCATGTACGTGTGTCCGTTATATTGATGCCTGGTCGGCCAAGAAATAATTTAGATGACTCGTGATTATAAAAGGTTGTATCGTACAGTGCCTGTTAAAACATGCGTGCGTAGCAATTTTAGCATATACTCGATCCGTCGTACCAACTACCAGAGAGACACCCAGTCGACTCTCACAGAGCGGAAACCGGAAAAAGGGTTAAAGATGGCAGCATTTCAGGACCAACGATTCTGGCGGGACGAAGAGGAGTGGAGAAGGCAAAAAGAAGAAAGAATGCGGAAGTCTTGTGTTGGCCAACGGCATGAAAGTCAGAGAGAGTCCGTCACGTTAGAAAACGAGCGTACCTTGGATGTGTCCACTTTTGAGACGCTTCAGCCATACCAGGCTCTCTTTTGAGTTTCATTTTTTTAAAGATTTTGAGTACGCGTCCTGTTAAAATGTAAGTTTTAAGTCGGGACTTGAATCGTGTGTAGCATGATATTCACACTCATTTTCGGTATTTCGCGTCATGTTTGACTGGAGGTCATTGAGAATTTCGCGTCAACTTTTTTGTTTATAAATGAAAGTTGTTTTCTTGTATAGTATGTAAGTAATTAGTCCATATAACAATTGTTCGATTGACGCCGAGGAAGCGCCTGGTGCCATAAAAACAAGCAAACCCAGGTAATTATAAATTCGTTTTTTTTTCTCCATTCAAGCAATTGAAGTAACTCTTTTTGAGAATAATAAAAAAAAGGTCAAAGAATTTAATATCTTTTTAGACTATTACTTCGTCCGTCGTTTGACTATTGCGGTTCGATATTAAATTTAATAAATGTAACCTTATAATTATTGGGAGCCTCTTTTGTTTTTTAAGGTTTTCTTAATTAAAATTTAGGGAACTGTTTCAATTTTTTTTTCATCGGACCACAATTTTGAATCTAAAATTGTTTTGTTGAGGTATAATTTAGCCGAGGATGACCGACAGATTAAGGTCCAAACGTTGCAAATTGTAACTTTTTATGATTAAAGTGTTTGACTCGGAATAATCCTAGTCTCGTTTTTTATTCAATTTGATCGTATGCCCGAAATAATAGAACTTACGTTCCTATTAAGATAACATTTAAAATCGATCGAAGAAAGTTTTTTTTTACTTTTTAAAAAATTGGTTTTGAGAAGTTGATTGTTTTTTATCAATATCTTATTTGATTCCATTTTTTTCAAATAAGTAGGCATTCTTTATTTTAGATACTAATGGACTCCATAAAATATATAAATCACCAGTTTCAGCCTCTGAGAAGAACGATTGGTTATTTTTATTAGTATTATAATCAATTTTACAAAAATAAATATTTAAAAAAAAATTGTTTCATCACTACGTAAAAAAAGTTATAAAGGCTATAGAATTGATTTCTGCAAATATACCGAAACTTAAAACATCTGGCCTGGACTTTAGCGTAGCGTAAAATAATGAAAATAAATTCATCACCCTATTCACTCGTGACTGTGATGAAAAATCTGCAGTCATGATTTTGACGATTTGTTCCACCAGTTGCGTACGACAGATGAACTCGTTTGAATCGACTTAATTTTTTGATCTATTGAAATTTGTAGCTCGTCTGCTCCCTGCAAAAAACGTCGTATTGAAACGCATTCAAAAGCACTGCGCTTCGTATACGATGTTATTGAAAAACTGGTTTCCAGATAACATTTTGTCATTGTGATTCTGTACTTATCAATCGCATATTTTCTGTTTCGCATTCAATCGCATTCAATAGCATTGAAAAAATTCTCATTTGCATTCAATCGCATTATAATAGCATTGAAACATATTCGAACTCAAGCATTAACAAAATTATTGAAAGCGAAATCTCTCCCTTCGCATTCAGACGTATACAAGATTTAGAAGTTTTATGTCATTTCTTGCATCAAAACGTATTGTGTTGCCGTCACAATGCGTGGTTGTATCAAATCAGATTATCAGGAAAGATTTCGTGAATGAGTAGCAATACTTTTTAATCGGACGTTTTATGCAAGGTTGCTATATGAGCTAGAATTAGCAGCTCTGCAATTGCCCCGATTTCCAAGCTTACAAGTTCTGTATAATTTGTGGCTTGCAAATTCCATTTCGGGACGAAAACCTCTCATACGACTGGCTTGGGATTTAATTTTTTTATCCTGCTAGAGAAGCAACTAATACCCCTGAAATTCCAACAGCTGTTTATCAGGAAATAAAGCGAGACAGAGCAAAACATGGAAAGCTTAAATCAGTCATACGAAAGTTTTTTGTCTCAAAATTGGATTTTCAAACCACAAGCTATACGGAACTTGTGGATTTGGACAAAAGCGCCACTACACAGCCGTTAATTCTACCTCATGTAACAGTAGACGAGCAAGTAACTCAGTCACGAGTGAAGAGTGGGTCGTGGGTAGTTTAAGAAAAAAACTAGTGAACAGCTGCGTATCTGCTCAGAATGATTGACTTCAGATGCCATTATTTTGGCATGACTTTTAGACATAAATTCTATGGCTCTCAGAACTTTGTTCATGGAGTGATAAAACAATTTAATTTTTTTTCATTCATTTTGGTAAAATGTTTAATAGCAATACAAAACTAACTAATCTGGCTTTCAAGGGATTAAAACTGGTGATTTGTATCTGTCATGGACCCATTAGTATCTAAAATAAAGAATTACCCTTGGCGCATACAATATTTTTTTATAACAAATGGATGATTTCAGACATTTCTCGAAATACAGTCATGATTTCAGTCCATATTAGATTTTAAATAAAGAAGCATAAAATTTATATTAACTTATTCCAAATTATAAAAAATTCAAGACAAAAATAGCCGATGATTTTGGGTAATTTACGGTAATTTTAGAGGTGATTTATGATAACTTACCATACATTGCCCAAATTTCCATTAAAAAAATTTCTGCAAAAATTTAAGAAAAATTTCGGTCATTTATGGTTATTTTACATCTAAATACGGTAACTTTCTATTATCTGCAATCAAAATTTCCTCACAGTTTCTATGGTGAGTGGGCTGATAATCGTAAAATGCGAGCTCATAGATTAGCCCGGCTTTAAACGCGTCGAAAAGGGCTGAAATCATGCATGTGTCATAAAAAATTTTACATAGTGTCTTGTTAGATAAAAAGGAAAAGAACAGAACCAAAAGATCTTTAATTTTCAGAGATTTGTATTTTATGCCACGCTCTAATCCACATATCTCATATTCATCTCACTTGCGCGTCACAAAATGTTCATCCTGCACCTTTTGTATGTGAATAAGCTTGTATGAATGAAACGACGATTAGTAATAATTTTTAAAATTATTATATCAAACGAATGTTAACAAACCTGGATTGTATTCATATCTTCTGATATTTTAGTCGTGGAGTGCTGCAGACGATTCCGTAGCAAGTCATAGTATGTGTTTGGAACATTAAGAAACTCCATCCCTCTTGCACGTAGATTTGTAATCTATAAAAATTAAAATAAGTTTTTAATTCCAATTCAAGTGAAGTAAAAATAAAAATTTTTTTTGGATTCACGAGAGCTCGGCAAGACGTATTTTTTTTCAGTTGAGATTTCTGTAATGAAAGGGATCTTTATTTGTCCAAAAAGTTAAAAACGATTTTCAGCCAATTGCTAGTCGCATTCGAAATTGTAATTGATAAGCCTTACTTTCCCAAATCACCCATACCTTAAGAATTTACACAACAGGGCCGCATTTAGGGGTGTGGGGGCCCTAGACCGGCTAAAATGTAAGGGGTCTTTTGTCATTCCTGTCTGGCTGTGGCATGTAGCAGGCCCCGTAGTAAATTCGGCCCTGTACTTTCATGGAAGTTACTTATTTCATAAATTGCGTCAAAATTATTTTACGTCCGAAATACAAAAGTGTCATTTAATTGAAACACAAACTGTTTTGCAACTCAGTCGGGCATATATTTCTTGGCGTTATTTTGTCCAAAGTTTCGAGAGCTTACTTATATGTTTCGTAATATGTATGTATGT
>CAKNWT010188727.1:0-13178 GCA_932066315.1 Andricus coriarius
GTTTTTAAAGTAGAAGATAGTAGCTTTCTGATGCCGTGCCCAGATTTGCAATATAGTAAAAATTCTCAATGTGAGCAAAGCTCAAAGATAGCAAAAAACCATGTTTTTTGCACTTTTAGGTTAGGATATCTCGGAAACCTAGAGTGATGAAGCAATTCTGAGTCCAGATTCGGATTCAGCGCGTCAAATTCCTTCGGGTACACTAGGTCCGGTCTAGGGGTGTGGTATTTCATCGAATTTTCTAGGCCTGTGTAATTCATTTGTTAAAACGGTATGGCTGAAGCAAGTTTAAATAGAATATGAATACTAATGGAATTTTTTATTGTTCTTTTCAAATATAGAAATTTATGTGCTGAATTAATACAAAATGAAAAAATTTGTCTAAAAAGATATCGGAGATGTTACTTAAGAATTCTTTTAACTACATTTTTTTTATTGATTAGCCTTTACCGTCATCCCGCAAGAATTTTAAGGGAAAGATAAAAATAATCGAGTAGATATTTGTTGAGAATTATTAATCTGTAATCAATAAAACATACAGTAAAAAAAAAATGGTAAGAAACATTCACCAACCAAACAAACAAAATATTTGTAAGATGATCATCTTAATTTTTTTAAGTATCTAGCTGAAATATTATTATCAAGTGGAAAAAATGTTATGAAACCAACAAAGGTGTTTGTAATTTTTTACTTTGATGACTTTTCTAAATATTGCAGTAAATGATATAAACCATTTTAATAAATCTTTTTCCTACTCCAAAAGTAAAATATCAGTCGAGGAGACCAAAAAAACATTTTTTTGCCCAAAAAAATGACCAAAATTATCAAAAATTAGTTTTTTTTTAATAAATGATATTTTCCATATTTTCTGTTTTTCAACGGAATTGTATTAAGAATCGCAATGTAATGTATTTTTTAAAATACTCAAAAATAATCGTTAATTTAGTTTTCGATCATTTCCATAGCTTATATATCTATTCGTTTTTTTTTCAGAAAGAATCTCCATAACGACAATGAGAGGATTCACAACATATTTGAAGTTATTGGTTCTGCATATGACGATATGAAATTTCACAACGAGAGGTTCAGCAGATCGAGATAAGAAAATCTTTGAGAATAAGAAGGAATTTATTATATATAGAAAGAAATATGAAACGATTTTAAAGATTTAACTAATTTTATACATTAGCATATATTTAAATTCATTGTTTTAAAAAATTTGAATAATTGTTAAGTAATTTTAATATTGAACAGTCGATTACTTGGAAATATAATACTAAAAAATAAAAATTTATATAAGTTATGAAAATTATAATATTTAAGAAAATTTGATTTCATTATTAAATTATGAATATTTAGTAAAAATTTTTTCATTTTAAGTGAAAAGAGTGACCTGTAAACGGGGGAGTGGGTTGAATCATACCATACCTCTTTTCTAGGTCGAAAAATGACCAATAATTGGTATTTTTGGCATCAAAATAAATAATTTTACGAATTGGCTTTGAAAATATCATTCGAGAATATTTTCATGGTTTATCTTGGTGTGTTTTGGCAAAACATCCAATTTTTTTGGTCTGCCCCGACTCATATTTTACTTTTGGGTTATAAACAATATTTTTTAAAAGATTTCAAAACATTTAATCCATCGATTGGAAAAGTCATCAAAATAAACAGTTACCAAATTTTCTATTATACTTAAATTTGGTTGATGTCCTCCAAAATTTTGTTCAGGGAACAAAACACGAATTACTTAGTGGAGATAAAATACTTGAGGAAATCAAAGAAATATTTGGCAGAGTTAGCAAAACGAATCAAACCAAACTCTGGTTAATTAAACAAACAAGCCTGGTCAACTTAACACAAATCTTGTTCATTTTACCAATTTTTTTTAAATTAATCAAATTGAATTAACTATGCGCCTAAATTAAAATTTTTTAAAAGAGCTAGATCAATTTTTGAATTTAAATTTTAAAATGTTCCTAGTAGTCCAAAATAACATTATAAAGAAATTCCATTAGCATTCCGATTTTGTCTCAAATATGTTCACGCACATAGTGATCCGACAGATACGTTCTTTTTAGAGTAGAAGGTTCTTAAATTTTGCAAAATGTTTATTTTATGTTCCCACCATGAAGTTATTCATAATTTAATATTTAGGGGTATCTTCTTACTAATAAGATCAATTTATAATTCAACATTGATTCATCATAATGAGAAAAACTGCAAATCAAATTCAATTCAGTATTTCTTCTAATTCTTACAAGTTGAAGGAAACCATTTCTTGGTGGTCTGTTTGAGTGGATCGGATGAAGAACGCCATACTGTTCCTTATAACAGTAAACGAAAAATAGTTGGTGCGAAACGCCATCCGCAACGACAAAGAAGCCGCTTCGATGCGTCCGGAGTCCCGCGGGATGGACCAGAACGATTAATCAGCTGTTGGTAAGGCGGTGGAAACCGTCCCAGGGGTGGAACTCGCACAATGTTCCTCTTTCTCCTACTTCTTTTCTTACCCCTCTCCTTTCTTCTCTATAAGAATCGAGTAAAACGCCGATTTTCCCTTCAACCATAGACGTGTGTGTGGCCTGTGATGACTCTGCGATCTGTCCAAATATTTGACTCCTCGTGGTTCCCGGATTACCAGTGTGGTTGACAGTTTACAGGTACACGCCTGCTTTCTACCCCCCGATGATCGGCATTGGTAGCCACCATTTTTTTCACCTCTGCATGCACCTGGTGTGAATTTCTTGAAAAATATTTTTCTCGTCATTCTTTCAACAACGCTGAAAATTCTGAAAAGAATTTGTAATATTTACAATTATAACGTCAAAGCAAAACTAATGTCACGAACATGCGAAGCAACTCAAAGAACAACCATATATTATAAGGAACTTCAGCTTTCATTTACACAAAGAAAAATAGCTTGAAAATAATATATTTAGATATGATCTTCATATAAATCTCCAAAATCTTGGGTTGCCTTTTTTCCTGAAGTTAAAGACGCTATATATCAATAGAAGAAAAAATTTTCCCTTTTCTTTACAAATTTTCTAACTCATGCAAGAGATACGCTTTTTCAAGGAGCGTAGTCGTCGCAAAGTGTAAAGTACAAGCGGATCCATATCTCCACAAGTCAGGAGTATTCCGACAGGAAGATCCGTAGGAGTTGAGATTTACGCGGGTTTTACATTCAGCTTCCGTGGCGAGCAGGAACGATCCATCATTTACTCGTGTCCGACTCAAGAGAAGTATCATCATCCTTCCTTCCACCTCTAATCCCACTTACATCCAACATCAGTTCTTCTACAGCTCCGGGGCAGTGTCAGAAACTTGCGCAAAAACATCACTTTTTTTCTTTCTTACTGCTCTAAGACTAGTTCCCTCCACTTTGTCTCTCGGGGATGTTTTGGCATGCATCACCATACACCAAGGAGCCGCTGGTCCGAGAATGCGAAAAACCCGCAAAGAAAACCCCCAGTGGACTTGGGAGGCGAATCGCGAATTTTCAGCCGCGCAGAGAATGAGAGAGAGCAAGCTCTGAAAAAAGAAGGAGGAAGATGGAAAAAACACAACGATGAATATTTCTTCGTGTCGCGGATTATCATACAGAATGAGATTGCGTCTGAATCATTGATGCAGTCTGTCGACCACGACCGCATGCATAGAAACGCGCTGAAGGCTACCGCGATTTTTCTTATTGCAACCTGAAACGCAGATAAAGGTTCATCACTTGCTCCACTCGCTTCAGATTTGTACAAGAGGCTGCGACGTGAAAAATAGACTCCATCTCTCTAACCTTCTATCGGGGTTTCATTCTCAACTTCATCTCTCAAAATTAGATTTCAAGCTGATGCTCTCGTTCCATGAATTTGAATCTTTTCATCAATTTTATTTATCCTCTACATTATAATCTCACAAAAAATAAAGTGCAGGAGATCGTACTAGAGAGGATTGGTCTCATATGTAGAGATATGTTCGGTATTCATTGCGTTGATTGGACTTGGCGCTAGACCAAGGGGGAGAGAAGGATGCGGCGATTTTTGGTAGTCAGTCAAGTCGGTAACGAGGGAACAATCGATGCATCGAAATGAATGGATGCAGTCGATGGACGCACGTCATTTGTTCGACGTTCCCCAGTGTTGTTTGCATTCTGCACCCCAAATAATTGCAGCAAGTCTTTCTCTCTTTGCCCCCACCTCACTCACTCTTCTCCTCTATTCGTTTCCTCACCCCTCATCGAGTACGGCAACAAATTGCACCCAACGGTCCATGGGGAATCTGCCAAGTTATGACCGGGACGACGACTTCTCGACGACTCACGTAATTATCTCTTTCCTACTTTCTGTATCCATGCAACGTGGCTTTCATAACTTTTCCGTCGAATACATAGAAAGACCACAAATTTCGATCTTCCTCTTCTATTTGATCGTGCAATCCTCCTGAGGGTCATATAACCATTATACATTCTCATCTTCTATATTACACGCACAACAATAAATTGGAAAAGCGAAGTGCATATATAAAACATGAGAATTTAAAGTAAATCTTCTGATTTTGATCATATTCGGTCCTTCCGACGCGTTTAAATGACAAGCTTCTATAAAGCTTCTCGAAACAATTATTAAAAGGTGGCGCCCTCAAATTTGCAGAATTTTTTAATTTTCACGTCCCGAGTTAGGCCCTTGTCATTTGGACACATGGATATTGAAATCTACAAGATATCAACTATTTTCCTTTACTTATCTTCTTTTTCTTGCCTATAGAAATAGCAAAAAGTACCTTACAATATATTTGCATTAAATCAGTTCTGAGTCGTCGAGCTCGCTGTGCTGCATCGCGGACAGACTGGAGGCTCCATCCTGGTGCAAAAGGTGCAGCCACCCCCTAGAAATGGATGGGGGCTGGAAAGACGCGAATAGAGAGAATAGCTGACTGTACTAGGTTTTCAGATGTATATAGACGTAGAATATCAGCAGGAAAGGCGCGCGGTGGTTGCGCGGTCGGCCACCAGGGGCGTGTCCGGTGCCGCCTTCCACAGTTGGCACCCCAGTGGCATCTACCAACCCCTACTAGCCACCCACCCTTATAACGGGAACCACCTATGCACCTTAACTCTTAATTCGCAGTAGCCTCACACTTAATTGAAGATACAGGTGCCCTGGTGCACCTGCGCGTTACAAGAAATCTCCAACGAGATGGTTGACGACAATATGGATCGTAATTCCTGTGAAAATAATTTCTACTGCCACTTCTTGATCGAATTACTTCTTCCAATCCAGTTAGATAAAGGCTATTTCAACTAATTTAGGAGAACTTTGTCACCTGTTCGATTCTGTTATTACTTACCGTCAACTGGGGTAATTATTATGGATCATAATTCGCGAATTTTTCAAATTGCAGCTTCGCCAAAAATCAGACAATGTACTCAACGTTTTTCGTATCGTATATAATTTTTCTTAAGAATCTTCTGAAGATATTCTGCAAATGTCATTGAAACAAAAAATTTTCCTTCGAATTTATTAATAATAAAAGTTTCATGCATATATACTCCCGGTGGGGTAATTGTGGGTCAGAATTTCTGTTTTTAAATAAAAGTATAGTTTTTTAGCATTACAGAGTATAAAAATCACAATAATTTGACTTTTTATTTTTTTTAATACATGGGATACGCTGAGACATATTGTTCATATTCATTTTCGTTCCTAAAAGATCAAAGAATACAATTTTTTGATATTTCTTATCTTTGTGATTCGACAGTCGTTACTTTTTTGAATTTTTGCTGACTTCTTGGTGAAATATAAAAGCTTCACATTTATATTTCAATATTCGTGTTACAAAGCAAGCTGGTGCAAAGTTTTAAAAAGTTCACTATATAGCTGCAAAAGCAAATTAAAACCTATGTGATCCGTGATTATCCGGCTTGATCCATAATTACTTTTGTCGACCATAATTATGAATAATAATAATCTTCGATAGATTCCTTCATGCAAATTCAAGCTGCTGAATTTCTGGTCGATTATTCGCATGTTTTTGTTCGGCAATTTTCCCTGTCAGTGTAACAGGTTATTAGTATACGTCTCTTTGACAGCTTATAAAATTCTGAGGTTGTTCCACTTTATTTCATGAATATTTGTTTAATTTTAAGGCTTGCCTTAAAATTTTATTATGTTTTTTGTCGAATTCACTAAATTCTAAATAATATTAAATCATTTATAGTAGTAGACAGTCTCAAAGTTGATCAAATTAGAGAATTTCTAATGTATCAATTATAAACCTATGAATATACTTCAAAATTAAACAATTTTTTTAAGTTATCAAAATGATTTACTTTCACAATCTTAATTTAAAATTTCTGGAAATTCACACCAAGTATGAAATTCTTCAACTTTTAGAGCTTTATGGTTGAATTGTTTAGTTTTAAATGTTTATTATCAAAAACTATTTAATTTTCGACTTTTTTTAGAATATTACCGAAAAAAATTTGCAAATTTTAGCGAAATTTCAGTACGAGTAGCCGCTTTTCCAGCTCCCGCTATTCGGACCGAAAATATGCGACTATTCGTACCGAAATTTAGGTACCCGTAGCTACGGCCTTTTAAAGTTTATAATTTTCATTACAGTGAAAATAGCAGTGTATTTATTTTTTGTACAGAAATGTAATAAAATGCTATTTTGCTATTTTAAATAGAAGTGTTGAATCTTATACTATTGATTATTATTATTAGGATCTTTTGAAATTAAATAAATGTGCATTTAAACGTTGAAAATTCTTGTCCAATTTTCAATTGAAGACGCTAAATATTTTATAATTTCAGTTTTACTCTAAAACTTTGAATTGAATCAGTTCAATTTGAGTTTGAACTTGTACAGCTTTCAAGGTTTTTAATTTCAAATTGGATCATCTTGGAGGCTTCGGATTTGATATTGTATATTTCTTAAAGCTTGAATCTTAAATCTATTACATGTTTAAGGCTAGAAAGTTTTAAATAGATATTTTTAAGTTTTATATGATCATGCTTGTTACTGAATGAACATATTTCAATATAATGGCTTGCAGTATGTAAGGCAACAAAATTTGAAATGATTCTCTTTTGCAGATTGTATAATTCTTAAAGTTTTTGAATATAATTTTTTTATTTCAATTTAAAATTTATGAATTTCAAATGATTTAATATATAATTTAAATTTTGAAATTTTAATGCATCAAACCTTGCATTTTTCAATCTCAATGTGTTAAGTGACCATTAGAGTGGTCCAAACAAATTATTTTTCTGATTTTTTAAATTCTCACACCCTAATTTCGTGTCTTTTGGTGAAAAAAATATTTTCCTAATTTTTTAAGATTTTCAAACAAATGCTTAGAGGTTTGAAATACCCTAAAGTGTTAATTATTCAGTAAGTTCTTAAATTTTAAAAAGAATCGTGAAAACTTTGCAACGATGATGTAAAACTACCATGTGAGCAGTAGGAAGCCTGAAAAAAATGTTAATTTACCTCCAACTTTGCCAAATCTCACCCCTTAAGACACTAAAAAGTATGTTCAAGTGCCTTTTCTGAATTTTATGAAAGTAAAATAAAAAATTAAGTGACAAATTATATACAAAAATTTAGTATACAAATATAAAAAATAGTCCCCTTAAAATAAACAGTTTTCCCCTTTCCACCCCCAATAATCTACAAAAAATTACATTTTCTTTCTTTAAAACTTTTTCAGTCAACATACATATATTATATATATTCATATATATAATATATAATATATATTATACATATACATTGAAAGAAAAAGTTTTAAAGAAAGAAAATGTAATTTTTTATGGATTTTTAAGGGTGAAATGGGGAAAAATGTTTATTTTGTAGGGACTATTTTTCATATTTGTATAATAACATTTTTTATATAATTTTTCACTTAAATTCTCACTTTACTTTCATAAAATTCAGAAAAGACACTTAAAAATTACTTTTTAGTATCTTGAGGGGTGAGTTTTGGCAAAGTTGGCGGTAAATTGAATTTTTTTAATTGTTGTCAGGCTTTGTACTACCCGCATGGTGGTTTGACATCATCATTGTAAAGTTTTTACGATTCTTTTTAAAATTCAAGGACTTACTGAATTTTTAACACCTTGGGGTACCTGGAAGGTAGTGCCCTACCTCTAAGCATTCTTTTAAAATTTTTCAAAAATTGGGAAAATTTGTTTTCACTAAAAGACACAAAATGAGGGGGCGGGACTTCAAAAAATCAGAAAATTAATTTTTTTGGACCACCCTAGTGACCATCCTAAATTCTAATTTTATTAGTTCCGTACAAAAAATACCATATAACACAGCCCTACAAAAAAAATGTTCTGTGCACGAGACAAGACCACCGTATATACATGTTTTTGGAATCGCTGAATCCGAATCCGGGTTCCATTTTTCTCCATCAGGTCAGGGTCAAGGTCACTTTGTGATTTCAAGGTCAAATCAAGATTATTCCACGAATGTGGGCCAAGATGCCGTTTCTGTATGTTTTTGAGGTCCCTGAATCCGAATTCGAGCTCTGTTTGTCTCCATCAAGTCAGGGTAAAGGTCATTTCAAGGTTAATTCGAGGAAAAAACCTTTGAACGGACATTATTACTACGTCTATGCGTTTTTGCGGTCGCTGAGTCCGAATCCAGGATCCGTTTTTCTCCATCAGGTCAGGGGTCAATGTCAATTCGAGGCCATTTTGAGATCGAATCAAGATTATTCCACGAATGTGGTCTAAGATGCCGTTTCTGTATGTTTTTAAAGTCCTTGAGTCCGAATTCGAGGTCTGTTTGTCTCCATCAAGTCAAGGTCAAGGTCATTTCAAGTTTAAACCGTGGAAAAAACCTTTGAACAGACACAATTACTACGTGTATAGGTTTTTGGCGTCGCTGAGTCCGAATCCCGGGTCCGTTTTTCTCCATCAGATCAGGGTCAAGGTCATTTCAAGGTCAAATCAAGATCATTCCACAAATATGGGCCAAGATGCCATTTCTGTATGTTTTTGGTGTCCCTGAGTCCGAATCGCAAGTCTGTTGGTCTTCATCAGGTCTGGATCAAGGTCATGTCAAGGTCGAATCGAGGAAAAAAGTCGAAAGCCAATAAAATTGAGTACGTCGTATGATACAGATGTAAAATAAAATTGTATATATTGGTTTTCTTTTCTATGCTTCAAGACTTCTGTATTAACGTGATACGGAGGACAGACGTTTACCTATCCTCAGTTTTATACAACTAACACTACATCTGCGTGGTGATACTTAAATGCTTCAAGATCTGTTACCACGAAGGACACTGTGAATAATGACAACTGCTTCAAAAGAAGATGTGTAGAATGATTCGCTTTCCAGTCCATCATGGTAACGAAGCCAGCGATAGCGTGCTGCCTTGCAGGATGGCATTAGGGTGTGCGAATGAAGTCGTAGTGTGTCTGACGACGAGTTGACATTGTCCTCGTCAAAGTCAGAAAGCTCTCATACTTAGACCTGAGGAGGTATGAGAGTTATCACCCTCAGGACGGCGGACTCGACTGCGATCGGACCAGGATGCCTAACGCGTGGGTACTTAAATCTGCTATGGGACCTAAAAAAACAAACATAACACAACTTCAAACACAACACTGGTTGATCGCAGTAAGGTATTGCTTCCACCCCTCCACATCACACTCGGCTTAATAACGTCCCGCTCGTTCTAAAGGCAGTCATGTGTTGGCACACCAGGTTATTAATTTACCATCTTTAATCATGCCAAAAGACCGGTAGGATTTTTTGTTTACTATTCTATCATAAAAACAAATTACTATATTATCCATTCATGAGTTGTGGCGACGGTGTTTTTACATTGATGCAGTGAGTTCACACTGTTTTAGGTGGTGGATTGGTGTCTTATTTTTATTGTACTGATGAGGCCCTTCGTCGAAGGGCAAAAGCTCTAAACAACTATTAACAATAAAGGACCAGTAGCTAAAAAACTTAACATCGAGATTATTAATATCCACATCTGGTCAAAAACATAAACATCTATAAAATATGTAAAAGCTTTGAATAAAGAAGGAGAGTGCTTTAAATATTTGAAGGAAAAATTTCCTTGACTCAGTGATGAAAAAATTAATGAAGGTATCTTTGATGGACCACAAGTACATACATTGTTGAAAGATAATGAGTTCGTTCTTGTAATGACTGACAAAGAAAGGAAAGCATTTGTCAGTTTTAAAGAGATTGCACAGCATTTTCTTGGGAATAATAAAACTGTAGTGTACAAGAAAATAGTGGATGGAATGTTGAACAACTATAAGAAACTAGGATGTTTGATGAATTCAAAATTGCACTATTTGCATTCACATATAGATTACTTTTCAGAGAATGTAGGGGATTTCAGTAAGGAGCAGGGAGAGAGGTTCCACCAAGATATCAAGAAAATGGAAAAAAGATATCAAGGACGATGGGATATTAACATGATGGCTGATTACTGCTGGTCATTAAAGAGAGAAAGTATTGAAAAAGGACTCAAACGTAAAAGAGAGTCACTTGTACGATCATTTAAGAATAAAAGAGTTAGCGACCCCAGAAACGTATACATGTGGTAGCAGGTAGTTGTGTCTGTTCACCGGGGTTTTTCTCGATTTAACCTTGAAATGACCTTGAACCTGACCTGGTGGAGAAAAACGGACCTCGAATTCGGACTCAGGGACCTCAAAAACATATAAAAACGGCATCTTGGCCCACATTCGTGGAATAATCTTGATTTTACCTTGAAATGATAAAGTGACCTTGACCCTGACCTGATGGAGAAAAATAGACCCCAGATTCGGACTCAGCGACCCCAAAAACATATAGATATGGTGGTCTGGTCTCGTGCACAGAACATTTCTTTTTTGTGGGGCTGTGTAATTTTCGTGTTGAGAAGTTTATTCGTTTCAGAAGAGTTACTTAATAATTTATTGCTTAATACTTAGTTTTTCAAGTCTCCGACTGCAACCGTATTTATCTTCATATTGTTTTAATACCGCAGACTAAGCGCTGCCTTTCACGCTTTAGCAATTTTCGTTTACGTGAATTTCCTCGCCTCTCTCTTCTCGCGTTTCGTGGAACAATTTATGTTAAAGTTTTATGAAACTAAGATTAGCTGGATCCAACAATGGAGTGATAACGCAGAAAAAACAAGCTCTGTATTCTGAAAACTTTAACAATTTCTTTTTAGTTATAAAATTACTAACTTTATTGATGACAGGATCACAGTTTGATTCCACTTATGCTTGTCCAATATGACTAATTCATTTCTTAGGAAATTGTGGTTCCATGTTGCACTGCTTGATGAATACTTTATGGTGTGATCTGTCACTCAAGAGCCAGAAACTAGGAAGCCGCAACTGGGTTTTCAGTTCATGATGTCAAGAAGATATCACTGTCAAGCGAAAGTACCTTGATATGTTTCGTCCTGCATTTTCAAGAGGGATGCTGTTTTAATCATGACATGCACTCGGACTTCTGGATGCAGCACGTGGACATAGTTTAGTGTCATGGTTTTCACACTGGTAAAAAGATCCCAAACGCTAGTTTAAGACATATACATTCCTTCGATAGCAAAGGTGAGCGTAGATATTTTTAGGAATTTACCTTCTAAGGGGTCATGCTTACATTACGTAAAGTTATTTTCTGAAATTATGAACCACTTACGTATCGTAAGATGATCTGGGGGAGGGGGGATTCATACAATCTTACTGCTTCTTCTGAATCAACAAAATAGTTCGACTTTCAACCAATTAGTTGAGTTTCCAAGCAAAAAAAAATGAATTCTAAACAAAAATTTTATAGTTGATATTATTACCAAAAAAGGGTTTTCATTATAAATAAAAAACAGTTGAATTGGACTTTTAAAACGAAATCTCTACCGAAAGAGATCAATTTGCTAATAAAATAAAAATAGCATTTTCAACAAGTGTTGAATTTTTAACCAAAAAAGATATTTCAGTCAATAAAAAACTTTCATACAAAATATTATATTTTGAAGCCAAAAAGGTGAGCCTTCTACAAAACCATTTAATTTTCATTCAAATAATTCCACTTTCAACCAACAAGATAATAATTTTCTACAAAAAAAGTTGAATTTTCAACAAAGTAAATCAATTTTTAAATAAATAGTTGAATTTTTAAGCAAGAAAATTAATTTTCAAGCAAAAAAGACGAATTTTCTACCAAATTGTTGAATTTTTAAACTGCAAGAGATCAAACTTTTAAGCAATCAACCAAAATTAATTTTCAATTCAAAATTGAGATTTCTACAAAACAGTCAAGTTTTCAACCCGAAAATATGAATTTTCAATACAAAAGTTAATTTTCAACCAAATAGTTAAATTTTTAGTTAAAAAAATATTTTTATTTCAAAAAATGCATTTTGAACAAAGTAGACCAATTTTTATTTAAAATTATGAATATTTAAGAAATTACTTCAACTTTCAGCTAATGAGTTTAATGTTTGACCGATAAAAAGATGAATTTTCAACAAAAAATGTAATAGTGGATATTTCAACCAGAAAATATTTTTATTTTAAATCAAAAGCAGTTTAATTCAACCAAAAAAGATGATTGTTCAACAAAACACTTGAATCATTAACTAAAATAGATTAATTTTGAACAAAAAAGTAGAATTTTGAACCAAAAAAATAATTTTCTACCAAAGAAGATGAATTTTTAACAAAAAACATGAATTGTCAACCTAATAGTTGAATTTTCAATTTAAAAAAATAAATTTTCGGTCAGAAATGAAATAGTTTAGTTTTCAATTAAAAAATTAGTTTTCATTAACAAAGAGGAGAAATTTTCATCAAAATAGTACAATTTTTAACCAAAGAAATGAGTTTTGAACAAAAACGATAAATCTGCAACTAAAATTTTATTTTTTGCAAACCCCACCTCAAAAGTTGCCTTTTTTTGCGGTCGTACAAAAGGGCATAAGCGCCAACATTTGGCACAGCAAAAGGACATAAGCGCCAAAACTTTTTTGTTCATACAATTTTTGTCACATAATTTGTTTTTCAACCATTTTTTTCAAAAACTGTTTTCACCAAATTTTTTGTTTCAAACATTTTTTTTCACCAAATTTTATTTTAAAACATTTTTTTTCAACAAATTTGTGTTTCAAACATATTTTTTCAAAAAAATTTGTTTACAAA
>CAKNWT010188729.1:0-13244 GCA_932066315.1 Andricus coriarius
ACTAACCGCGCCCAACACTGCTTAACTTCAGTGATCTAACGGGAACTGGTGCTTCCAGCGTGGTATGGCATTTTTGGCAAAAATGTAAACAAAAATGTCAATTGTGATAATATAAATTTATTGAAATGATAGCTTTTTCAGGGTATCTGAGAATAAAAATTAGTGCAAAATAAGGAGCAAATATTGAAGTAATCATGAAAAATAAAATTTGTACATTATTCTGCAAAATCTGAATAAGCAGTACCGGCTTGAGATAAAGAAAGGTATATCAATACATTTTATATAATAATGTTGAACAGAATGTCGAAAAGTTCAGATTTTGGACAAAATCGAGTGCGAAACACGAGATTCGTGATGAGAAGGTGTTCGCTAGAGCCAAAGGAGCTTTAACGAAAGAAAATTAACAATCACCAAATTACAGTTGCCGATAATTTGACCTTTATTTTGGAAGATCTGGGCGCAAATTTGAGGGAAATGCAAAGACCGAGCGCGAAGCGCGAGAACCAACAGTCGCGCGCCCTAGAGCAGATTTTTTTAACTTGTTCTCGGTTGAACTCGGTTTTTTATCATCAGCCTTGGACCAAGTCGAGTACCTGATGAGATGATGATTTTATGAATTAATTTAATATGATATTTGAAATATTTTGCCATGATGTTGTAGTTGGTACAAAATTAGGAGCAAGGTGTAGTTTGAAGTTCACCTTTTACCGCTGTTGTGCTTACAGAACGGCGGCAAGTGTTGAAGGTGACATTAGTGTGACAGGTATTTAATAAAACTTCCTTCTGAGCTGCTGCCAGTACCCAACTGGCTCCTGAATGTTCCAAATGTTCAGTGCACCTTGTGTGCACATTGCCTGTAACCGAAATCACAATAAGATGAATAAATGCATGTTTCCAATTCCTCCATGTTGTCTTTACTTCATGCCTTAGCTCACTTTACTTATGGATCTTGACTGTATAGGTTTCCCGCAAATTCATTGTTAAGTGGACAAGCAATGTCGATGCTGTAGACACTTCCACTTTTTTCCTCACGCATCACGATATCGGATCGATTGGCTCGAATATAAGGATCCGTCCAGATAGTATCATCCCAATATAACATGTAATTTTCGTTTTATAAAACGGGCACTGGAATTTTGTATAGAAAAACATCCATTCCCTTAAGAGTCCTAAATTTAGGGCAAGTTCTTGATGCATAATGCCCGCCACATCATTGTGTCTGTGTGTATAATATCTCTGAGCCATTACGTTACAACCACCAATAATGTAATCGATGGTTTCGTTGGTATCTCCACATAATCCACACCGGTCAACCACGTCTTGATGTAACACGTGTTTGCGAAAATTTCTGGTATTGGCACCCCTGTTCTGAACCGCCATGACGAATTCTTTCATTTCTGAAAACAGGACGCCCTTTTTTATTCAAATATTGGATGCCTCACTATCTACTTCATGTTGATCTAACGTTTTGGGGTGCTCACCATAAATGGCTTTTTGTCCCCATTGCGTTTTTAATTCCTCTCTGGCTTCTGCCCTGATATTCAGGCCTTCTCTGAGGACAAATTCAATGGCGCGTTATCGTGATCCGCTTTACAGATGGTGTTGTGAGGCGCATCATCTCGCGTGCTTTTAGAATATTCTCCCAACTATATAACTTGTAATATCGTGTAAGTTTCGTGACATCTAAAACGCCTCTCCCCTCTCTATGTCATGGTAGAACTGTAGTGCATTCGGTGGTTCGTCATTTCTATGCAGATGGTTCTGTTTAACCTTTCAATGTTGGTGCTGGACCATTTGATAAGCCTAAAGACTACGGGAGGACAAGGATTGCATAGGTGTTGATTGCCCTGATCTTGTTTGCCGAGTTGAGAAAATTCTGCGGAACCAATCTGAGTCTTGTAGTGAAGGCAGTCCCTTCAGCCATTGCCTTGATGGCAATCTTGTTCTCGTTCTCTAGCTCTGCGATCCCTAATTCTGATCCGGTTAAATGCACTGTTCTGCATTTATCTAGTCCGAAGTTCATGTGGATATCACTGGAAAACTGTTTTGTGACATCGATCACAGCTTGCACTTTCTGGTCTGAACTAGCGTATAGCTTCAGGTCATCTATGTGTATGCATGTATGTATGTATATTTATTGCCTCTAAGAATACAAGATGCTGTGGCAAGGGAAGGACACTATTGCAAAAATCCATAAAATTAATATAAATATCAAAATGAAAGAAAAGTTATAATGTCGTATGTACAATGGGTTGTTAGGTCATACTGGTCCAGTTTGGGCAATGTACTATTCGAATAGAGAGAAAGCTCTGATTTTTAAACATGTACTTATAAAGTTTTATATCGAGCGAATCATTCCAGGGTTTATATTTGACAATAAGAAGTGATGATTGTTCTCGGTTATCATACCAATGTTACGCGTGTAATGATTTCTAATGGGCGAGTATATTGGACATTTGGCGAGGATGTGTAAAAGATCTTCATTATATCTTAGATTACATAACTGGCAAATCTGTTGTGGATCGATTACAGTTGTTCCAGCTTTAGAGGTCAACTTAATGATGAACCTGGAGGAAGTTCTTAATTGAGCGAAAATGCGCTTCAAAAGGAAAGGAGCTGAAGGTCATCTATGTGTTGACGGACCAGATGAAATTATCCGAGAAGAACAGCCTTTTGCACCTGGTTCGCGATGGACTGAGTCTGACGCTAACAAGCCAGAATCTTCTTGAGTTGGCTGAGAAATAAAGCTTTCATACCTCCAAATCAGCCAATTATGAGAACTACGAGATGGATCTTGTAGCCTTAGTACATCCTACTAAGCTTAAAAAGAAGTGCTTCATATTTTGTCTGTTTCTCTCCCTCCTTAGCCGTGATATTACACTGAACATTTCATGTATGCCGTCTCGCCGTTTCAATTCTGAACTGAAGCTGTGTAATACGCTCGCGAGTCTTACTCAGGCGTACTGAAGTATCGTTACTTCTATTGTCGCTAAGCAGGGAGACCGCCTTCTCGTAAACTACACAATTCAGATTCCAGAGATGAACATCTTCGGGGAGCAAAGCGGGGAGAGCAGTATTAGCTCCAGCTAATTTGTCCATCCTGAGAAAGACTTTTTGGTGCATAGATCTCCTACTTCTCATGTTGGCATTATCGGCTATCTGCAAAGGTGGTCTTACTGGAACGGGTGGTATGTTCGTTGGAGGATGTTGCTCTTCTTCTTGCTGATAAAGAGCTTCATATCCGTTTTCGCGCAAAAAGGATACCTGATCTCGTAAATACTGAGGCGTTTAATGAGCATATTCCGGGCGCATATTGACCCAACGGTCATCTAACCTCAGCATGTATCCTCTTCGCGTCCGTGAGCTTCCTTGCCAACAGGTTAGGATGTCCCTCCTGAGTTGGTCTGACCAGTTAAAACGATGTTCTCCGTTTGTCCGGGGCCATTGCCTGGTCGTCGCCTCGGTGCGGTCCGATTGCCACTTCGAACTGAACCATCGTCTCCATCCGAGAGAGGCTTATTGTGGGTGGCACTGCGCGATACTTGTGACGCAACCGCAAAATTCGTTGCATTGTGGAGTTAGTCCAATGCAACGTGGCTGAGTGCAAGAGGCGAGCTCTTTCTGAATTTATTATTATTTATTTTTTTTCAAACTTGTTCTCGGGTTAAAAAGATCCCGGTTTTCCATCATAGCCACGGACTAAGTCAAGTTACTGATGAGATGAGGATGTTAATTAGTGTTGACGAACCAGATGAAGTGATCCCAGAAGAACAGCCCTTTGCATCCGGTTCGCCAATAAATGAGAAGTTTTAGGCTTCGGAAGCTACGATCATAGTTCCTTAGAGCAACCAATCCCGACGCAACTGGAACGTTTACGTCGTACACCTCTGCTCCTTCTGACGTAGAAGGGAAGCAAGAGCGACAAATTTACGCGAGAGAACATCGTTAAACACTGTTCCTTGGAGTAAGTTCTCTAGCCGCGGATGACCTTACACGGCAGACGGGACAGTTGGAGATGAAGGTTTCACCTCTGGATACTTTTTTAGAGCTACCAATCTTTGTAGAATGTTATGAGGAACAGTGAGCCAGCCTGACGCTGGCAAGCCGGAATCTTGTTGAGTTGGCTAAGAAATGATGCTTTCATACATTTAAGACAGCCTATTATGAGTACTACAAGATGAACTTTGTAGCCTTAGTACAGCCTGCTCAGCTCGAAAAGAAGTGCTTGATATTTCACCCGTTTTTCTTCCTCCTTTGCCGTGATATTACCATCGGCTGGTGCCGAGAATTCAATCACGTAAATGATCTTGGTCTTCAGATCTTGGAGGACAATATCAGGCTTCGTAGCACTGATACGTTGTGTGGTGGAGAATGAGAAATTCCAGTAGATCTTACACTGATCATTCTCCACAACGGACTCGAGTTCCCCCTGGGCGTATGGCAAGACGGGCAAGAGATCAACACCATAGAAATGCCTAAGATAGTAGTATAACACTTTTAGAGCCGCATTGTGTCTCTCGATGTACCCGTAACGTGCATACTTTGAGCATCCACTGAGAACATGCCCAAGTGTTACTGGCTCTTGCTTGCACGCTCGGCAGTTAGTATCGCCTACCGGTATATTTATTATGCGCTCGCGCTAAACTAAGGTGTCTATAACTCCGTCTTGACAGGCAAAAAGAAATCCCTCAGTCTCCGATCTCAATCCAGCAGACTTGAGAAACATGTTGGAAAGACCCATCGAGAGCTCTTCTCTACGTATGATGTCGTAGAATTTACCATGAAGGGGCTTGTCAACATGTTCTCTTAGTAGAAGCGTATGTCTTGCTTCCTATACACGACTTTTGAGCACCGAAGGTGTTAGTGATGCTAGGCCATGTGTTTTGTCGCTGGAATCAAATGGGAGGCCAAGCTCCTCTGCGGCCCTATTTGCGACACGGTATAGAAACGCCGCAACATTGTTGGCTTCATGTTGATGTACGAGTCGCATAAGAGAACCTGCACTATTTAGAACTGAGCAGGCTGTAGCCAGAACCGTTCTTCGATTAAGGCACTCCAAGTGGTGGCAGGACTTTTTTAAAAAGTGCCAAAATATTTCAGTCACATATTATTGGATCGGCCTACATGGTCCATTTCTCCTTAAGCACTCAGCATGGGTTTCGAATTCTAATATTTCCTGTTTTTATTAATTCTAACGTAAGCTATTGGAAAAGTACACAAAGTTTAATATAGTGGCATTTTCAGTACTACAGCCAACAATGGTTCAAATTGAAATATGCTTTTAGGGACAAGTTTTGAAACACTTTTTAAAATTCACTAGAGAAAACAATACGCAGACTCTTAAATGTAAAATTATATAATTAAATAGCAAATCCAGAAGCATTTACGTAAAAACACGTTTTATGTGAAACTATGCATAGAAAGTTAAGGTACGGCTTTGCATGACAATTGGGAAATGAAAATTAAAATCAACTGCCGTGCTTTGAACCTAGGTTTCTCTCTTGTTTTAAGTTTCCACTTGACAGTATGAAACTCTGCGTATTACCTATAGATTACCTCTGTCAATTGTCCCTTTATACCAACAGTCGTAAAATTGTATTGCTTTTCAATCGTTCTTATTTAAATGTTATCTTGAATAGAAGAGTCTTTTACGTATAAGAAAAATGTTCAAAGAAGATCATTTGCATTTACATGTTTGGTGCAGGCCCGCTAGTTCTTGCAAAATTGTATTTTCACATAAAGTTAAATATCACCTTGAATCTATTAAAATAGAGCATTTCTTTATTCAAATATGAACGAAATTATATATATGTTTACACTGTACTTTTAGTTTATAAATTTCTCTGCAAATTCAACTAGAGTATGCCTACTTATTACCGCATTGGCCGCAATTTTGAAGATTATAAAAATACAGACGACAGTACTAAAAAAGTAGGGCCTCCATTTCTGACACCGCCGCAGAATCTACTTCTAATCTAACTCTGTTCAAAGTGTTGCCGTGATATTTTTGGGATTCTTATTTTTAAAGAATGGGTATTATAATCTATCAATAAAACCCATTAAATCGGTTCACACTCGCTCATAAATGGTTATATAATATTCCTGCCGCACTAGTTTAATCCTCTAATTATTTATCGTTCCAATAAACAATAAGCACTTTATTTAATGAAACAATCAGGAGAACTGTTTTTGATTAGCAAAGTTTAAGTTCATTTATCAATGGAAGTCGCAAGTGAAAGCGCAGTGGAAAGCCCTTCCAGTAGCAAGATGAATCGTCATCACCTTTGATCTAAGCGCACAACCTTGGAAATTTCAGGCATATAAGAAGGAATCTACTAATGTGATGAACACGATATTAACGATAATACGGAGTATCTGGGTAATATCACCCAACGAATGATGAATTAACACATGAGCCTATGGATAGATGGGATAAATTGTACATCTCTAAACGTAAAACAATAAATTGGGTTTGTGTTAGAGGCAATAATCGGATAACAAATTTGATTTATTTTATTTTGTACAGGAGAACGCGAAAAAATGTAAAATGGGCAGAAAGTTTACTATTGTGCTGCAAAGTATAATAAGCTTTTAAATAATAATAAGAAAAGATCTAAATCTTAAATATAATCCCTACTTCTTGCATTGAAATCCAATGCAAATCGCATCCTGCGTAACTGCGGATGGCCTTAATTACATGACAATTACATTCTGCACATAAATGAGGACACGAGATAGACTCACGTAATCTAGTAGTCTTACATGATTTTGCGCAAGGCAGAGTACGATGCTAATTCCCTCGTGTAATTAGCCGATTGCCTGGATCTCCGTGTGACCATTCGCATATAGTAAGCAGCAAACGTATCGAGCAAGAAGATCGCGTAAATCAATCAACGGTCTGAGACCGTTACAATGGGCTTGAGGATAATTCGAGTAGCGACAAGTTGATCAGCCTGCACCATTTGAGACCCTCGAACTCGAATCTCCAAGTAGGGGAGAGTGGGGCGTAGTGCCGCGCTTTGACTTAAATGCCCTATAAATTATGATAAAAATGTGATTTTGATGTGTATATTTTCTAAGGCGAAGCTCACATTTCATATTGTTTATTTAAACAAAATGAACATTGTAGAATAAAAATTATACAATAGAATAATTCTGGAGAGTGTATTGTGAAGAAGAAAAATTACTCCAGAAATTTTCAAAACTAATTAAATGTTTTCTTATCAATCAAAGTAAAGTATGTGGCAAAAGAAGTTATAACCTTTTACTCTGTGCTGAAATGCATAGGGCGCGCCGCTGCGTGACTTGATACCCCGTATGTGAAGTTGCAAAATTTAATTAATTTTAATATATTTAGAACGTTTATGGAATAGTATTTTTTGATACAAGTGCGCGAATATGGCAATGCCCGCACGAGTGGGAAGGCGCAGCACGAACCCGATGGTGAGTCGTAGGGAACCGAATAATGAGTATTGCCCCTTCACACGAGTACGGCATTGCCATCTTCGCGCACGAGTGCCGAACTTCATTTTTGGTTAACCCTTCAAGCATGTTTCTGACACTGTTCGCGAAAACCTCCTCTCGGTGCTTGCAGATAGTGTGCGAAAGAGGCTTTTTGGCGGAAACAGATGAAAAAGTCTTTCAAAACAGAAATTGCATCACATCACTATTTTTCCAAACAAAGCAAGCTATTTTATATAAAAAAAACCAATATAAAAATCAACAAACACGGCTTCATTTTTAATAGTCACTGTGCCCCGCAGTAACTGACGAAATGGCAATTATGGAGGACAGCAAAAAAATATTGTGTAAAATCAAAATCGCAATTAAAAAATAAAAATGTTGTTTCTGAGCTGACTTATTGCTTAATCGATAGCAAAAAAGTTTGATTGAAAGAAGCTTTCAGTTATGAGAAAATATTGTCCGAAGGTATTCACATCGGGTTGACACTTTTTTTACCCTGCCCCAAGTCGATTTAAGACAGTGATAAGAAATGAAATATTTAATTAAAAAATAAAGTGATGACGCATCCCCGAGATGTTGATTTATAATTGAATACAGGGGAAACAGTTTAATGACAAAAACCATTCAGTTCCGAGAAAATTTAGTTTTAGCTTTGAGGTAAGAATTTGGTGGGTCCTGAAAAGAGTTTTATAATTGTGACAAAAATTATAATATCAATTTTTCTTTGATGGTGTCATATCCCCGAGATTTTCAGTAGGTACTGATAAATAATAAAATTTACATTTTTTGTTGTTGAACCATGAAGATATTGAAATATATGCCTTTTGTGAGTATCATAAAAAATAGTTTGGTCACAAAAGTCTTTATTTTCAATGGATATGAAAATGTAACTTTAAGGTATTGCTACCATAAAAAATATGATTTCGAACAAATCCTTTTAACACGATGTGTATTTGAATTTTTGAGAATTTTTGAGCAAAAGGCCCCCATTTTCGGAAAATTGTCTATTTGTGTAAAATGATTTTCATCTCATTTTGAAAAATGCAAACTCTAGCATTCTCAATGCTAACTCAAGTGCAAAGGTGCTTCAGCAATAATCATGTGTTACGTAAGCTTCTTTAGCCATCACAAATCGCACTGTTACACAGAACTTCTAGTTGGATTTTTGAAGAACCTTTAGAACGCTCAACCTATAGCCATTTTACCAGGAATCGGACTAACCCTTAAAATATCTATAGATAAACATAGACATCTTTATCTAGATCTTTCAGAACGGTAAAGATTATAGTATCTGAGGATATTAAAAAACGAGATTTCATCGGATAATGTCCAAAACGTTGAATTAATATCGATAAAAGAGACGTTGCAGAAGTTGCTACAAAATTTCGACTCTTAACATTTTAGACCCTTTCAAATTTTCTCTTATACCTGACTTTTAAGGGAACAAAAAATGTCCTCAGTGAAATCTCACTGATTCAAATAGCTAGAATCCGGTCACTGACAACCAGTGAAAAGTTACTAATTCATTCAGTGAAAGTTTCACTTTCGAAAGTTGGCAGCACTGCACCACGTCAACTTGGCAGTCATAATAAAATAAGATTTTAGTAGATTCAATGAAATAATCATAGTAAAAACATAAAACCCATAAATGTGATGAAATATTAAAAAATGTGAAAAGGTTTGATGCTTCTAAATGACAAAAAACCTTACATATTTCTTTACTTTCAAGATTCGACTGTCATGTACACACCCGTCAAGAAAGTACTTTTTATACGAGTTAAAATATATTTTCCCCGCAGTAAATTCAGCACACTCATAGTCCGAAAATTTGCGAATTTGTTTCTTAAAAAAATTATTTTTGCTACTTAAGTAAAAGAATAACAACAACGCTTTACTTTAAAACTTAGAGGTTATGTCTCGCAGGATTTACTCTGGTGTTACTGAATTGATTAGTGAAAAATCCTAAATCACTGATTAATCAGTGAAATGTACAACTACTATTTCAATCAGTGAATTTTTCACTGATTCATATTTAGAGAGTATGACTCTATTGTATTGAAGTGTTTTAGAAAAGCTATATTCATATGCCTTTACTATTAAATTTCTTTTTAGAAACAAAATGTGATTTGCCACATTACAATGGCAGTTTATTTTATCGCGACTTTGAACTAGTATTTCAGAAAAAAAGTAAGTCAGTTAAACCATTTTTCGCTAATGTACACTGTGCATACAATCTGACAGTATTATATTAATACAATTTTTAGTTTACTTTCACGCGTCAAAGTTTTCAGGTTAATTTTGAAATTAACATTTATACGAGTTTAAACTGTTCTATCTATACTATACTCGACAGCTACGTAACTATGTACTTGAAAATTTTAACTAGGTGCAGGTCTTTGAACATAAGTATAAATTGTTGCAGCGCTTTAATTCAATATTGGATTCAGAAATTATACTTTGGGATTTAGATAGCATGAAAGAATAATATTCACATATAATTAAACTAAACTTCCTCGTCGATCAACGATTAAAATGCTGAATATCCTTATAACTTTCAAGTCATTAAAACAAGGAATCTATTACTTAACAAAAGGTGTATTACACAATTTTTGAACGGCGCTGTAATACCTAATTATAACAAAAAACAGCATGAAGAAAAAGATAAAAGTAATTAAAACCCATAATATTCCGAGCCACTTATTTTAAGCATGTTGATCACATAATTTCAAAGTAAAGATTCGCCACCAAAGCTATGGCAGTTATGGCACCTTTCGTCTCATTAATTTTGGCCGACACGTTCTCAAATTACAGCACGGAAGACTCATAAGTCCCAGTATATGGTTTTCCCCAGTCCACTCGATGCGGGGCCGTGAAGCAAGCATTCAGACATGGGTCTTCCAGGCCGAGGACGTGGGGAGCTTTCGATCAGCACCTTCCGAGAACTCGATGATGGCGAATCGAAAGAGAAGGACGAGGGGGGAGGTAGTTTGGGTTAGCCTTATTATTATACGCGCCAAGTTACATGTGTACCAAGTAAGAACATAAGGTAGATGAGAGAAGAGGACCCAGGAATCAACATGAAGACTAGAGAGGTTTGGGGGAAGGGAACCCGGAGGGCAGTCTGTAATCAGTAGCTCCCCGCCGACACCAGGGAACCGGCCGGGCGGCACAGGCGCCCTGTGTATCGCAGTGTAACGAGAAGACTGGTTCGTGCCTTATTCAGGTCCAGATCCAGCATTCAGCAACTACAGTTGGAATCGAAGCAGTGGACCAATTACTTCAACGTCTTCACTCCCGGGGCGCCTGGCGTCCCGTCGAGTCTTCCTCGGCATCTGGTTCGATCTGCGCGAGAGTTTGCCTTCCTTGCGATATCGCCGCGGCGGTTCAACTGGGAATAAATTTTCAAATGATCGATCGACACTCTGTGGGAACCAAGCGGACTTGATCACGCGTGCACCTACCTGGTAGCGCCGGTTGGAGGTGGGCATTAAACTTGACGTGCGAACGGAACCGCTGCAGCTTTATTAGTCCGTTTTTGCAATCCCGAGGCTCATACATAAGCAAACCAATGCATGGTCCAGTCCAGCGTCTCGTATACGGTCGACTGAATAATAAGAAGCTGCTCCTGCGAGTTGCCCAAACTGTTAACGGTTGAGGCCACTGAAGCCGAGGGGCCTTTTCAGGCATTTTGATGATCTGAATGTACAATCGTGGTTCTTTGGTTTTTGGTAGCACCTTTATTGAATATGTGCATCACTCACACAACTAAAGGAACAATATGCGTTCCGTTCACGTACATTATTATTATATAACCAAAAATTCCAAAAAGCTCTATCTGGTGGCTCTGATAGATTGCATGTATGTGTTACGCACATAGTCAACATTGTCGTGGTCCAACACGGAAAAAATTTATCCGCGAAAAAGTGACGAACTTGTAGCTAGGCTTAGGATACGAGATAAAAAAAATATAACATTACATCCTTATTTATATGAGAAATGTATGGATAAATTTCGAAGTTTTTTACGAGCAGTTCGAATTTCCTATGAACAGTTCCTGACAATTTCAGACTGAAATATAGAGAGAAAAAATTTTATTTGTGCGATTTAATTTATATTAATTTATAAATTCGCAACTCAGAAGATTTGAGCCCTCAAAGACTGCTGTTTAACCAGTTTCTAAACATAAACCAGGAGTGCGTAAATACGCGCAGCCATCGAGGCCAAACAAAATAGGTATTACAAAACTTCTAGCCACTCATCCGACGAGCTCGAAGCACACATACGAGTGCGCGCACGCACCGCGATTTAGGGCGAGCGTACCTGCGGGTCACGTACAGGCGAACCTACTTTCCAGTTCTCAGATTTGTCGGCCAAGCTCGTGAGTTCTCTGAGAATCTTTTCCCAATCACTCGTAATATTTTTGTAATTATTCACGTAAAAAAAAGTGATAAACCGTTTTAGAATCGTCACATCGAGTTCGTCAATTCTTTGTCAAAGTTCACAGATTATTTACGACAATACATCAATATCCGATGGATTTTTCTCATATCCGAGACCTAGCTACTAGTTCGTGACTTTTTTACGGATAAATTTTTTCCGTGAATGTAGAGATAAAGTTTTGAAGCTAGAAATATAATTTAAAAATTAATATAAAGAAATAGACCATTGGATTGCACATAGTTTCAATCGCGAAACATGTAAAAGTGCATACCTGTGAGAAGAGAATAATAATTCTGAACCACTCCAGTAGCTTAGTGAGGTTAGTTCTTAGTGGTAAGCTCACATAAAAAACTTACCGAAAAAACCTGGTCTTTTCTTAGGACCTGGTTCAAGTGGTCGGGAGAAAAAAACCAGGTATGTCCTAGGTTTAGGCTTGTACTTAGACCTACGTTAAAACATAGTTTCATGTCTGCCAGGATTTTATTTTAATAAATTAAATTTGACGTCATTTTAAACAAAAATTCAATATTTTTAACGAAAGTAGCGTTAGTTAATATAATGCAGAAAAAAATTCATGATTTTCTATTAGTACATAAAAATGACTTAAAATCATGTTAAAAGGCGGTAAATGATATTTTTACATTCTTCATAGTTTTTAAAAAGCAATAAACAATTTAATCATTTATTTTATTTAGTATTTTTTAATAACATAGATACCAAGAATTTCAAGAAAATCCGAAATATTAAGTAATATTTCATAGTTAAGAAACAACGAGTGGACGCAATGGTAAGCTTAACCTTGGGCGATTAATTTCTGTTGTGAGAAGACGTTACACTCAACGCGTACAACATCTTCTCACAACAGAAATGAATCGCCAAAAATATAAGTCAGAGTTAACTTGAAGCTTGATTTGACTGCAGGCTTGGTTTCTGAGTTTGGAGCCGCTGTCACTTCTTCTCGAATCATGATTAGTGGTTTTAGGTTGTTATATTAGTTTCAAGAACATCTCAAAATGTATACGATTTTGGATAATAATTTGTTTACTTAGAGTAACAGTTAGAAATTAATGAGCATATGATCCAACAATAAGCATATAATCTTCAGTGAAGATCCGTGAATAATAAAACTCTTTCAAGTTCCATGCCATCAATTGAGTACCTGTCGTACAATAGTATATTGTGCTACAAGTTGAAAAAGCGAGAGATTTAAAACGAGTGTGAAGTTAGCTACCCGAGCGGAGCGAGGGTGGCTATCACACGAGTTTTAAATCGTCGCTTTTTCAAGGTGTGGGACACGATACTTTTTCTATAATTTGTGTAAAAAGTGCTAGTTTTTGTTC
>CAKNWT010188730.1:0-16423 GCA_932066315.1 Andricus coriarius
CTCGATATTCTAACTGTTAGGTTAGCCGTGAGGTTTAGTTGTTAGCGATAGAACACGTTAATCGTAGCTTAGGTGGTTCGAAACCCGTCACAGCGTTTTCGATTTTTAATAGCGTTAATATTGTTAAAAGCGTGCGACTAAATCCGTATGTAATGTATCGTAATTTAATGTAATTGTTTAAGTTAAATTGTGTATATATGTACCAAAAAAATACACTTATAAATTGTATGACATGTGTGAGCATGTGTTTGTCAGAAGTGGATTTCCCCAGAATCTGTTTGTAGCAAGAATGTTTTTTTTTGCTGGCGCACGAAATTTGACACGACTGGGATGTAGAATTCACATATATAGAGAGGCAGATTTTGTTTTCTATGATTGAAACTGTACCTAACAGTTCGACTTATTTCACCTGTGTGTACGTAGAGAAGTGACTATTTATTAAGAACATTTCAATTGAAAATTTTTTATGGCAAAAAAGCGCGCGCTCTACGACGCACGTGCATTAGAGTATATGGAGAATTTAATGGAGGACCTACGAGGTTGTAACGAGGATTTCACCAAGTCCTCTTTTGGTCCTCAAAACATGCAAAAGTGGAAACTTGCGCACATTTTGAGGACTCAAGTAGGACTTGGAATATATTGAAATAAATCCTCTTTTGATTCTCTTAGGTTCTCGAAAATAGAGAATTTGGAGGATAAAAGGAGGACCTATATTTCGAACTTCAGTGACACAGACTTTCTCAATTGGGTTTTATGATGCATTATGTTCTATGTCGCAATTCTGTTGTCCTATAACTTCACCTCCTAATAATTCTTGAAACGAGTCTTTAAAAGCGTCTACTATTCTGTTGTCCTATAACTTCACCTCCTAATAATTCTTCAAACGAGTCTTTAAAATCGTCTACTATCCCGTCTGTATCATATAGCATTTCACATTTGATGTTTCTCATGCTGACAAACTCTGTACTTTTAGTTCCCTTCATATATTTATAAATCAGTTTCTTGTTTCCGTCAAAAAGGTTTTGTATTATCTTCTCTTCTTCTGTTCTGATTTTATCTTTACTCTCTTTGACTAGTCGTTTAAGTTTCATATTTTTGTGTTTGTGATAATTTTGTAGCCAATTTCTCTCCTCATCGCTAAGGCCTGTAATGTTCAATATTCTCTTGTACACTTCTTTCTTTTCTTGTCGAGCTGCCTCGATTTCATCATTCCATCAAGCATAGTAGCATAGTCCATGCGCCTTCTACATCTTTATTGTTTATAAGTGTTTCCCAAGTTGCCCTATCTATGCGTTCGTTTAACTTATCCTGAAAATCTATTCGAACTTCCGGTTTCTGTAAATTTTCAATCATGATTCGCGTTTGTTTCATTTGTTTGGTTCTCTTCCTTCTCCATCCCCATCCTAAGTTTATTTTGGAGACTAGAAGGAAATGGTCAGTATTGCATTCAGAGCTCCTCATTACCCTTGCATCTTTTACTAGTTCTCTTAGTCTTTCATCCGCAATAACGAAGTCAATTATACTGTGGCTATTTCCTTTATGCCAGGTGTTCATGTGGATCATTTTATGTCTAAACCAAGTATTTGTAATAAATAGGCCCTTTTCTAAGCATAAGCTAACTAATCTTTCCCCGTTATAATTTTTTCTTGAATCCTCAAAATTACCTAGCACCCTTTATGTATCTGTACCCTGACGTTGGACGCCGACCCGTCCGTTTATATCTCCTAGCAGAATGATTCTTTCACCATGATCGCATGTACTTATTGTATCATTTACTGTGTCCCAGAAGGCGCCCTTGACTTCTCTCGGATCACTATCAACTGGTTAATTGAAATAAATTGTTTTCATCAAAAATGAGTTCTTAAATCGTATAATTCTTTTTAAAGAGTATTTCAAAATATTTGTCAATATTATTGAATTAAAAATTGTACCTAAATATTACTTGAAAACTATTTAATATTTTTGTCTAAAGGAATTTAAAAGATTAAAA
Organism: Andricus coriarius; assembly: GCA_932066315.1. Classification (NCBI taxonomy): domain Eukaryota; kingdom Metazoa; phylum Arthropoda; class Insecta; order Hymenoptera; family Cynipidae; genus Andricus; species Andricus coriarius. Next base: position 1,991 of record CAKNWT010188730.1, read on the forward strand.
AACAAATATGCATCAAAATTATCAAATTGGAACATATTTTAGAAAAAATATTTCAATATTTTCGTTAGGCTTCTTAATTGAGAAGCTGATAGGATGCCTTCTTTAGAGTTTAGAGCAGAATTTTTTTTAAAATATTGCAAAAAGTAAAAACGGTGGGCTTTTCAGAAAATCTTCTTTTAATATTTTCAAGATTCAAAGGAAGAAATACAGAAAATTCGTTACAAAGCCCCACCTTTTTTATTTTTTGCAATATTTAAAAAAAAATTCTGCTGGTATAAGAAAGGAATTTAATCAGTAAAACTGCCCAGAATCTTTAAAGAAAATTTAAGTATCTGAAATAGGTCAACAACTAAAGAATTTTAAAGAACAAATTTGTCATGTTTTGAAAAATGGATGTCAAGATTCAAATATCCGCAACTTTGTGGAAAATGTTTTGTTCTCAAAGAAAGAAGAAAATACTTCTAAATGGCCGATCTAGCTCAAAATCCCATCATATCTGGATATCAATCGGAGCTACACTCAATCCAAATTTCATTATGGTAGCTTTTTTACTTTTCGAGATATGGTGAACAGGAAAAAGTTACACACACGGAAATTTTTTTTTAAATTTTATTTTCGAGCTCCTGGGGTCGAATTTTATCAAAATATGTCATAAAAGTATATTTGAAAATTGAGGTAATTACAAACCTCCCTCTATAAGAAAGCAATCATACAAAAATGCGATCAGAGTTCAAACGATGCGTGTTAAATGGCGAATCCAGCCATCAACTTCTTTCCGTGGCCGAATTTCAACATAAAAATAAATTTTTTATCTTGCAAACCTATGAAAACATGAACTTAAATTAAAAGACTTTTGAAATATATGACATAAAATCATTATTCTTAATATATTGTCAAAGTATATTTCATTAATTAGATGAACATGAAAATAAAAAAATGTTAAACAGCCATTTAATATGTTTTAATACTCTATGGTTGGCTTCCTGTAAAAGCCTAAGACGTGTCAGGCTTTCAGAAGAATAAATGAGTATTCTTCTGAATGCCTAAGTAAACCAGACCGGACTTATATAGCTGCATAAAAATAAAAAAAAATAACACGAAAATTCCTTTTCCAAAAATCAGTTGAAGTTTTTGAGTTATAAAATATTTAAGCTGGACCAATCAGGAGCGCCGTATAACCAGTCGTATGTGCGTGAACGGGAGTCCAACATAGTGTTCTCCCGCCGCTAACCCCACCTCTGCGCTCGCTTCGATAATACTGCGTTTGAATCGCGCTCACGCACACGCGACTGCTTATATGGCGCTCCTGATTGGTCCAGCTTAAATATTTTATAACTCAAAAACTAAAACTTCAACTGATTTTTGGAAAAGGAATTTTCAATTTATTGACTTTATTTGTATACAGCTATATAAGTCCGGACACTTAAGTCTGGGACACCCTGTATATATAAAAAAGAAAAAAAGTTGTCTTGAAAGAAAAGCATCGTCCCGTGCAGAAATTTCCCCATCTTTCCCTATTTGATGTTGGGGTCTGATGGGGCCCCGACCAGAATTTCTAGTCTAGAACAAACTGATTGGGACGTATCAGACTCTATTGTGCAATTTCTAGCTTTGAAAAAGTAAGGAAAATCTGTTAATTTATTAATTAATTAATGTTGGATTGAAATATATTGCAGTTAGATTAGAAATAAATATCCTTTATTCTTTATATTTGGAGTTTTATTTCAAGTTGTATCATAAAATGAATTTGAAGAAATGGTGCAAAGATATGATCAATAATAACCTACCAAAGTTTTTAATTATTTTTTCTACATTTATTTGTTAATTTCTTGCAAGATTTAATAGCAGGAAACTGAAATGTATTGTTTTTAGAAAAATGCAAGTTTAATATCAAATGCAAGTTTAATATCGAAAATTCCTTTGTTTGTGCAAAATTTCGTATGTTCTAACAGGGCCTTGAAAATAATAAAAATTATTTCTTTACTCTACAGTGTCTTTCATTGAATTTATATATTTCTGAATATTAAGCTTCTTATGTTTTTTTAATGTTCCAATTTGATAAAATAATTCAAAATGTTTCAATAAATATGAGATTTTTTTAACTTTATGCTTGAAAACATTTTTGTGGGAAAATACTAGGTCAATTAAAAAATTTTAGATTTCCTTATCCCCAAAACTTAAAGTATTTCAAAATTAAACTACACGCGTATTTTGAATTGCCGCCTGAATGCTGCACATCGCAGGCGACGCTCATTGTCTGACGCCATGACAGAAGTTTTCTGCCAGCCTGCCACATGGCCAGATGTCCATAACAGATCAAAATCTTTTACATTTGACCAAATAATTATTAATGTTTTGAGTGTGGATGCATATAGCGAATATAAAAATATATTATGGGTTTGTAGAAGTGAAGGCATCACATTTTTGAACTTCGAAGAACAGTGAAATTGTGTATTGGAGTACTATAATCCTAACCTCTAATCGTCAACGTTCTCTAGAAAATATAGTGCAAGATTAAAAAATGTGGCTGTTTTAAACAATATTTAAATGTTATAAAGATTCGGATATATTGTAGAAATTTTATTTATGATTTACAGGGCACTCATCTTGATGCATATTATTTGGGATTGTTTGGCGACCTACTTATACCAAATCAGATTTACGTATTAGTAGACAATTTCTAACATCAATCAAATCTAGTTTAAGTGAACAAACAGTCCCATAAGAACCTCGCAGGGTGATTTCTTTTTGGTAGGATTGTGGAAGGGCGACTCCTACTAGAACACTACTAGAAAGTCTAGTAGGGACCTCGTGGCCAAAGCATTACGTTCCCCACAGGGCCCCCAATAGTTTTCCCTACTAGATCCTGATTATAAATAGGGAAAAGTCGTCGAAGCCCTACTAGATCCCCTTCAAAATTTCTGCACGGGGTCCTCTTGTCTGTTTTGTTTCGAACCACATGAAAATCTGTTTTACACAAACGGAATTATTTGGTTGCAATATTGCGTGAAGTTTATTGCAAAAGAATAATGTTTGCTGCAAAAAGATCCTTTTTGAGACAAATGAAAATAATGGGATCCATTATAAAATTCCTTGAGGTGAATAATTTGGTTCGCGATTTCGACAAGGAATTTGCCTGTTGAAACTATATTAAAACTTGATATGAGGTAAAATTGTGTTTGCCAAGTGGGAAGTTTGTCTAATAGAGCTGTTATTGATTCTATCGGTCGAACGAAGGGTTGTGGTTGGTCTGGAAGTGAATTATTGAAGCTGACTAAAAACTCATGTCTTGGAGAGCTGTGAGCACTGAGCAGCCAGAGGTGATGCTATTCGAACATGCGAGGGAACGATCGTTATTTTCATAGGTGGAAGTGGCCGGTGCCGCATGTTTATTCATCGCGCGCCCGTTCATTACCCACATGACAATATTGGTTGATGGGAATAGCTTGTATCCCGTGATACGCACCATTTGATATGCGGGCTCTTGTGTTTCTACCCTCTGGTAAAGGTGCGTGCGGGGCCGTGCCTATGCAATCTCTCGATATTCCACTACTCTCTCTGCGCTCGCGGCTCGATGCACCCGAAAACGCTGAGCCATCCAAAACGGCTCAGCCGGCCGCCAGGTTGGATCGTCCCGATGATAACGCTATCGTCAATTCTCCGCTTGCACCAACAACAATATTTCACTCTCCTGTCGTCGACCCCACCAATCGATCCAAGGACAAAGGCCATATTTAAAAAATATGTCCTCCATGAATGAGCGCCAATAAAAATGTAGGTGGCAATACATTTTAGGCTTAAGATCTTGGAAATTGATTTATGAGATAGTCTTCTCCATTCGTCATTGTTGGGATGTAATACAATGTGTGATTAAAAAGTTCCCGGACTGATTCAAAAAGGGGGTTGCTACATAAGTTCAGTTTAAAAATTCCAGGTTCTCTAGGTCTGCTTTTGAAAAAATTCCAGGACAGAGATTGCATGGAAGCTCGGCCTCCCAACATATTTGTTAGAAGTAGAAAGCATTACATATTTTTTTGCTGTACATTTTTTGAGTTTAACAGGTTTTCGAAAATTTGAAAACTGTTCAAAGTTGTATAGATTTCTATAGATTTTTTTCAGGTGAATAATTTTATTTTCAACCCTTTTTTCGTATCTTGTATAGTTTCATCGTGAAATTGAATTTTTTCATTATTAATAATCTTAAAATTTTTTGGCATGATTCACATGAAAAATAGTCACTATCCACTGTGTTTAACCAACTTTCCAAGAAGCGAAAGAAACTATTTTTTATTTTTGTTTTCACTTTTTGCCCCCGTTTTTTTTTTCAAAATTTGACGTGATAGGTTATTTTCCTTTCAAGATTTACAATCTATGTAAAAAACTCCATAGAAATTATATAAAAATCCTGCGGACTTTCCGTTCATCACAAAATTAGTGTCGGACTGTGAGTAAGCTGCTCTGCAGTGACGAGTCGAACGCTCAAGCGCAAATACTCAAACCTCGATATCTCGGAAACTAAGGCCCATTAGATCAAAAGAAAAAATACGCCCCTGATGGATTTTGATGTACTTTCATCCTGTAAAGCCCCAGTCGAATCGGCGATGTCCATCTCGCGTCCTCTCCTTGTTAGTTTATAATATAAAAACTATAATCTGAACTAAATAACTGTATTTAACCAAAGTTTTAACTATATAGTAGCGAAACGTATTAGAAAGAGAATATTTTTAAAAATTATACGCCGGTTTCGTCACTCTAACCTAAACATGGATAAGACTATAATATATAATTTTTCAATTCAAATTTTTTTCACCATTTGTGTTTTATGGCTGCACCAAATTATTGAAAAGTGTCTTTTATGATGATATAATGATATTAATAAACATTTTATTACTAATAATCGCATTTACGATAATGGTGTTTTAACGATTTTGATAATTTTGTTGAATAAGTTAAAAGTTTGAATATCCAACACCTTCTGGTTTGTTTGAAATACTTTTTGAACACAGAATTTTCGAAACTGAAATTGTTGAGTCTAGCTAATATAGGGTGGCCCATAATAATGCCTTTTTTAATTTTTAATTTTTTTTTATTATTTGTAAGTAAAAAAAAATGAAATGACACAATTTATATTTCAATTCATATTCAATGGCATACAGAACACAAAATCCATGCAGTAATTGGACAATTTTTTGCTCGGCCAAATTTTGTATATATAGTATGAATATAAATTTTATAACATCTAATTGTTTATTCATACTGCGTCACTAATTCAGCACACAAAAAATGGTGTTTCACATAAACTTAATGTAATTTTTTTGCATCTAAATCGAATGTCGCTATTATTTTTTTCGTATCTCGCATTTTTAAACTACTTTTTTACACAATTTAAAAATAATTAATTAGTTTTTGCGCTATTAGATTTACTATGATTTTATTAAAAAATAATTTCTTGAAAGCTTTACAAAGTTAAAAAAATTGTAATGTTAACTAGAACCCAAAAAAAAAAATCTGCACGCAGCGCGGGCTCATTCTCGTCGTGCGCTGGGCGCGCGACTGTTAGTTCTCGCGCTTCGCGCTCGATAATATATTTATCCCGCGCTTCGCGCTCGGTCTTTATATCCCCCCCCCCCTATTTACGCCCAGACCTTTTAAAATTAAAGGTCAAATCATGGACAACTGTAATTTGTTGATTGTGAATTCTCTTTTGTTAAAGCTTCTTTGGCTTTAACGAGCACATTCTCATCGCGAATCTCGTGCTTTGCACTCGATTTTGTCCAAAATCTGAACTTTTCTACATTATGTTCAACACTATCATATCGTATGTATAGCATATTTATTTCTGTATCTCAAGCTGGTACTGCTTATTCAGATTTTGCAAAATAATGTACAAATTTTATTTTTCATGATTACTTCAATATTTGCTCCTTATTGTACACTAATTTTTATTCTTAGCTACCCTGAAAAATCTATCATTTCAATAAATTTATATTATTACAATTCATAATATGCATTGGTATTGAAACATACGTATTTTCATTGTCTTGTTTTTATAATTATAAAAAAGTGTGCACCGTATACAAAAAATGTTGTTATACATTTTATTGCAACTTCTGTCATTTCTACATAAATTTAATTTGTTTATTTTCAAAGTCATTTTTTTATGATTTGAACTGAAAATATACATACTAGTGTATAGTGAATCTGAGAAAATTTGTAGATATAATTTAGGCGAAAAATTTTGTTAAATAAAAAGTTATTGTAGGTTGTGTCGCTTTTCCAAAAAGTAAATTTTTAACTTTTGATGCATTTTTATAACAAGAGTTTATAACAAATTTGTAGATATTTTGGTTGAACAACTTTTCTTTTCATTTTTTTCGTCTCTTGTGTCGTTTTTCCAAAAATTTAATTTTTTAATTTTTATTCTTTTTTTACGAATGAAAAAATACTGCTTGCCCTTTCTAAAGATTATAAATAACAAATTTGTACGTTCTGTTTAAGTGAACAAGTTTGCCTATTATTTTTTTTTCTTTCCTTGTATCTTTTTCCAAAACATTAAATTTTTTTATTTTTATTGTTGTTTTTCATGAATAAAACAAAAACTACGCGTCCTATCAAAAAGTGATTCATAACAAATTTGTTTTTGACGAAAACAAAGGAAAAGACAAAAGTTGTTCAACCAAAAAAGAGTTGCTGAGCATAAAAATTAGGGCAAAATAAGGATCAAAAAGTGGAGAATGGGCGAGTCGTTTTTTTTCAATCGTAACAAATAATAATAAAAATAAAAAATAACATTTTTTGGAAAAACAATACAAGAGACGAAAAAAAATGAAAAGACAAAAGTTGTCTTACCAAAAAAGATCTACAAATTTGTTATAAACTCTTCTTATAAAAATGCATCAGAAATAAAAAATTTACTTTTTGGAAAAACGACACAAGCTACAATAACTTTTTATTTCACAAAATTTTTCACCTAAATTATATCCACAAATTTGAATAGAACCACTTTACATCAGTATGCGTATTTTCAGTTTACATCATCAAAAATAACGTTGAAAATAAACAAATTAAATTTATGGAGAAATGACACAAGTTGCAATAAAATGTATAACAACATTTTCTGTATAGGATGCACACTTTTTTATAAATATAAAAACAAGATAATGAAATTACGTATGTTTCAATACCAATGCATATTATGAATTGTGATAATATAAATTTATTGAAATTATAGATTTTTCAGGGTAGCTGAGAATAAAAATTAGTGGAAAATAAGGAGCAAATATTGAAGTAATCATGAAAAATAAAATTTTTACATTATTTTGCAAAATCTTAATAAGCAGTACCAGCTTGAGATACAGAAATAAATATGATATACATTTGATATGATAGAGTTGAACATGATGTAGAAAAGCTCGGATTTCGGACAAAATCGAGTGCGAAGCACGAGATACGTGATGATAATGTGTTCGTTAAAGCCAAAGGAGCTTTAACAAAAGAGAATTCACAATCGGCAAATTACAGCTGTCGATGATTTGACCTTTAATTTTAAAACGTCTGTGCGCAAATGTGGGGGGAATATAAGGACCGAGCGCGTAGCGCGAAGTAAATACAGTATCGAGCGCGAAGCGCGAGAACCAACAGTCGCGCGCCCCTGGCGCGCTCAAACTTGCGGGCCACGCGCGTAGCGCGCAATGAGAATGTGCCCGCACAGCGGGCAGATTTTTTTTTCCTTGTGTCGTTTTCCAAAACAATAATTTTTTTTATTTTTAATCTTATTTTTTGCGATAAAAACAAAAACTAAGCACCCTATCGAAAAATTGTCAATGAAAAATTTGTAGCTGTTTTTTGGATGAGCAACTTCTGTCCATTCATTTTTTCCCAAAGCTTGTGTCGTTTGTCGAAACAAAGGAGGAGGGTCGATTTGGGCGGTTTTTGGCCTATTTTATTTTTGGGCCAAAACATTTGACAAAAATTTTTTTAGTATCTACTAAAAATAATAAGTCGATTCCACCCTAAACGGACCACCCTGACCCCAGTACTTACCCCCGCCATCTCCTCAAATTTTGAAAATTCCATAATTTGCTAACAGCATTTTTGGAGAGATTCGGCGCTGTGAAACTTGTATTTGCTTAATAAAATACACTATCAACTCGGTATTAACTACCTCTACTCTTATTTATCATTCCCCCCCCCCTCCCCTTTATGGGTGCGGAGGGGATGGTTTTACTATTTATTCGTGTACGGGGTATATAAATACAGCATATCTAAGCTTGATCAGCATAATTGATCAGGGTATCCTAGAGTTTTTGGGGTCGCTGATTCCGAATTTCTAGGTTCGTTAACCTCTGTCACATCAGGATCAAGGTTATTTGAAGGTCAAATTGTGAAAAAAGCTGATAAAGAAATGCAGAAATATAGATATATAGGTTGTTAGGGTTTCTGAATCCGAATTCTGGGTTTGTTCGACCGCTTGATGTCAATTACAGGTCACTCCAAGGTCAGTTCAATATTACTTCAGGGTTAAGCTGAAAAATTCCGCGTAATAAATTTTAGTCACTGTATACATAGGTTTTTGGGGTTGCTGAATCCAAATCAGCAGATGTTGTCATCCCTGAAGGTCCTTTAATCCCTCAAGGTCATCCAATCTGGAAACGGCTCACGCACGGGCATTTTTTCAGCTCAACCGTGAAGTAACATTGAGTTGACCTGACACGACATCTAATTGACATCAAGCGGTTGAACAGCTTTTTTTTTAATTTGACCTTAAAATAACCTTGAACCTGATGTGATAGAGGTTAACAGACCTCGGATTCCGAATCAGCGAACCTAAAAACACTAGGCTACCCTGGTAGATTCTGCCGATCAAGCTTAGATGTTTTGTATTTATATACCCCGCGCAGGAATAAATAGTAAAACCACCCCCTCCACTCCAATAAAAGGGGGAGGGGCGGAAAGAGAAAAAAAATGATAAATAAGAGTAGAGGTAGTTAATAGCGAGTTGATAGTGTATTCTATTAAGCAAATACAAGTTTCACAGCGCCGAATCTCTCCAAAAATGCTGTTCGCAAATTATGGCATTTTCAGAATTTGAGGGGGTGGCGGGGGAAAGTACTGGGGTCAGGGTGGTCCGTTTAGGGTGGAATCGACTTATTATTGTAAGTAGATACTAAAAAAAATTTTGTTAAATGTTTTGACCCAAAAATAAATTAGGCCAAACACCGCCCAAATCGACCCTCCTCCTTTGTAGATCTTTTTTAGATACATAATTTTTGTCTCGTTATCTTTTTTGTATCCTGCGTAGTTTAACCACACAATGGAATTTTTAATTTTTAATTATTGATTGTGCGATTAAAATTAAAATTTACGATTTTTCGGAAAAATTTCAGAAAGTTGTTATGATATTCTCGTAGGGCTCTCCAAAAGAAACCTTTTTATCCTCTTGACATTTTTTCATATCGTGCGTTGTTCGGCTTAAAATGTTAATTTTCGTTTGATTTTTGGGATTTTGAAAATGCTACAACTCTGATAATTTTCCTTTTATCGAAAAATTTCATTAGTATAAATTGTTTTTCTTTGTGAGTACTGCTAATAATCGTACATAGAATTTTTAAATCTTAAAAAAAAGTGATCTCAAACATTTTTAAAATGTGCTCACTTCTTGAATTTTTATCCAAAATAGCTGGTTAACGGACTCGTTCTTTCTTCTTAGGCCCTTAAAAAGTGTGCCAAAGCGCAATCTAATCTGAGCAATCTTTCCAAAGTTATCGTGCCTACACGATACTACAGACTACAAACAGACAGACGGACAGACAGATCAAAGTCGTTTTTTCTGACTTAGGGGGTCTGAAAACGTGGAGATTTGATGAAAACCGACTATGTCAAATTTTGCATAAAACCAATACCTTCTCATTAGGATGAGAATGTAACAATTTAAACAAAAATGTTATGGTACATAGACAGTTATGACTTATAGTGATTAACTTTTCCATAATGGTTCCTGTGTAGATTCAAAGAGAATATGGAATTTTAAGAACGTCTTTTGCTCTCCTGAAACGAATTTTTCTTGAGACTTATATGTGGGGATATGCCGTGAAACATTTCAATTATTCATTGTGTAAACGATTTTCATAATTCTGTTCAATAATTTAAAGTTCGAATATCCAAAACCTTCTTGTTGGTTTAAATTAGTTATTGAAAACAGAATTTTTTAACCGAATCTTTTGAGTTTGCTGATTTAGGGTGGCTCATTTTATAAGGCAAACAAAATAGAGTCGTCAAACCTAAACGCTGCACGGCTTTTTGGTGCCTTTTAGTGGAAAAATATTTTTTTCCGCGTAGAAAGAGAAAGTTGCCGGATAAAGTCTGAATGTCCCTAAAGCATATCAATTTACTTAAAAACATACCAAATTTTAATATAAATCCTTTTCAATTCTGTATAGGTTTTCGCTTAATATTTGTATGATTATCCTTAAAATGTTCTATTTGTACAATTAGTGTTTTACGGCTACAGTAAATCATTGAAAAATGAACTTATTATTAATAATAATCACATTTACGATTATTTCTCAAAATTACTAGTCAAAAAGTAAGTTTTACAAGCGCAGAATGAAAATTAGCTCCGTCCCTTTTACCAAAATCATCTTTTTAGATCTGTTTGAATTTCAAAATTCTGTATATGGACGTAATTAGTCGTTGAAAATTGAACACCTTTCATTCTATGGAGATGTAAATGGTGTCTATTAGGGTGGTTAAAAAAAAAAAATTTTTTTCAAGTTTCACCCTCTCTTTTTGTGTTATTTTTTAGATCTTTTAAAACAATTTTAGAGGCAGGACTCGGCCCTTAAAGTACCTCAAGCCTAGCCTGAAATAATTTTCACTAAAAAGAGCTTGCACCTCCCGGTTTCTTTCTGATTGTGTTTTGAGGATGAGTCCCGAGTATTTAAAGCCTAAAATGAAACATCTTTTGGGACCTTTAAAAAAAAACACAATATTTTTCTAATTTTGAGTACTTAGATCTTATTTCAAAACAATAAAAATTAAAAAAAAGTTTCATTTTAGGCTTTAAATACTCGGTGCACATCCTCCAAACACAATCACCAAGAATCCGGGAATAGATACCTCGATTTTTGTACAGATTATAGTGAAAATCTCAGCAGAAAAATATTCTAAAAATATGGGACGAAGTACATATTATAGATGAAGGTTTTGCCTATACTGATACAGAGTTTTGAAAGTTTTAGTCAATTAGCGACTATTTTCTAGCGAGTGAAAGGTGAAAAAGTACTATCATCTTACGATCATTTCAGAATACTCAACTTTGAATGACTGTTAGTCCCTAAAAAAATTACAAAAAGTCTGCAAAAAATATATGGATTTCTTTGATCCTGTCTGTGAATAATGGAAGATTTTAGAGTCAGAAATAATAATTTGTTATTAAATTATTAACAAAAGAGTAGTGAGGTCTTATCTCCGAAAATAAACAACGTACGGAGATAACTCACAATAGGAGTGAGTGTGACAGAAAGACGTAGTTGTAGGAGTAGCAGTACCGCAGGCAAGGTCTCCTGCTGTGAGTTTAAACATTTAAGCGAAATTTTTTACTCATTGACACTACATACACCATTTTCAGAAGACAAAAAAATACAATTTGCTTCCAGAATTATCTCCGTACGTTGATTATTTTCGGAGATGACACCTCACTACTCTTTTGTTAATAACGAAAATCGAGATATTCAAATTTTTTGGACAGATAGTAGTAACAACGTCAGTTTTACTGAAAGCTAAATTCATTATTTTGTATTTATTATATATGTAGTTGTAATGGCCACAAATTTGGGAAGTCTACTTCAGAAGTTGGATTTCGGGGTCTGTCGCTCATCTGCATTTATGACAAGGCATAACGTGTACTAACATTTGACGAACCTACAAAGAGCTCAGACCTGATATGGAATATATTAATCGACCTGACGTTAGAGGTCAGGAACTTGATGCTGCACTGACAAAGGTCCAAAATATCCTTGTCATGCAATAAATCAATCTATTGATCGATTTTTCCAGGTTGATTACATCTTTTAGATTTAATGATAAGCGCAAGTTGAAAAAACGTTCATTATAAGTCCCTGCCTCGGTCTCTGCTACTCACAATGTGGAGATCCTTTATCATGCTTGGCTCTCCAGAATAAGCGACGAGCGTCCGTTAAAGTTACATTTCTTGAACTTTTAAAATATTTGAATGATAAGGAGAAATTATCAATAATAACGTACAATACCCTGAGAATAAGATATATTAGGAATTAATATTAATATCCAGATTTAGGATGCCGAATAATGTCATATTTAATTCAAGGTACAGCTCTAAAACAAACCTTAAAAATTTTTTTGTCGCAAAATAATAAAGGTTATGATGTTCAGTATAAAAGAGTAGTTGAAAAAAAAACGTTTTTGGAAATGGAACTTGAAATTTGAAACTTTGTAATTTATTCGAAAAAAAAGCTACATAGAATAATCTGATAGTTACAAAAAAGGGAACTACTCGGATCTCTCTAGGGAAAATTTTACTCAATAATTACCCTTTTAGTACTGGTAAGAGAACCATCCTAGATCAATTTCTAAAAGTTTTGTTTTCTATTAAAGCAAAAATGTCGCATTATTTTTTCACCAAAAGAAAGCGCACACCTAGCTTGAACGAACTTTCACTGAAAAGGTGATTGTCGATTCATTTTTAGGGACAATCCCGAATATTTTTAGTCCAAAATGAGAAAAATCTTTCGGTGACCTTCTAAAATATCTTGGGTTTTCATTGCTGATTACAGTCTTTTTTAAACCACGGCTTGAAAACAGTTTATTCTTATAGTTTGATTTGCTTCAACCCTTCAGTTTTGCGTCCAAAAGAAAAACATCCAAACTAATTGTTTCTGGCACATTTTGTGAAAAAGAAACATTAATGAGTGAACATAAAGTATTTAAAATAGCTCGCAAAACTAAAAAACATGTTCTAGCTCTAATAGTTTAGAAGGTATGGTATAAAATTTGGTGTAAAATATAATATTTTTTTAATTTCTCGGCCCTAGTGCTTCATACATGAAAATGTTGTGGTGTTAAGTTTAAGTAAACTAAATTCCCTGTAAAACTGAAAAGAATCAATCTTTTCACAATAATAAATCCTAAGTTGTCGATTCTTGAAATAGACAAATTTTTTTTATAAAATCTCATTATAGGAAAATAGTGTAATTTGAACAATTTTTTTAAATATTACCTAGAAAAGTGAGCTAGTTTTGAAAAATATAAATTTTTGCAAATTACCTAGATTTTTTAAAACAAGCTCACTTCTCTACAAAATCATAAAAACAATTATTCCTATTAAACTGTTTTAGTTACAAGTATATGAACGTTTGGTCTATTTCAGGAAGCGATAACCTATAGGATCTAATTTAGTTAAAACATTGTTTTTTTATTTTTACATGGAATGAAGTCTACTTAAACTGAACAATTTTCATGTAGGGTGCACTACAAATGAGATATTAAAAAATATGATATTTCACACAAAATTTGAAGTCAAAAGCTGTTTCTGAAGGCCATATATTCTAAACTATTAGAACTGGAATATTATTTTTATTCGCAAGCACCTTTTCAGTGAAAGTTGGTTCAACTTCAAGCTAGGCGTGAGTGGGGTTATAGCACTTCAAAAAATACAAAAATTGCATATTTGTTCGATACCCTATTTAGAATATTATAAGCTTTAATTCTAGCGTATTCAATTTTAATATTAAGATATTGCAACTTAATATCCAGATTGACATCTCATAATTAAATATATCCAAATATTAATTCTAAATATCCACTATATTCAGTATAACTAATAATAACTAATAGTAAAGTACTTTTCCTTAGTAGGATTATTATATTAGAGGGCAATACAAAAATTTGTTTCTGTGTTTTAGGAAGAATAATTACTTAGTTCAAGAAATTATTTCATTGTGAGATATTTCTTTGATACAAAAAGTATTATTTCATTCACACATGTTTGTCAGTATACTTGTAAATTCTTTGTAGAGTTGACCAAGAAACCGTCTTTAGTGAACGGTAGCAAGGTCTACGCCCTACGGCATAATGTCTCATGATGAAAAAAATCTTTAAAAGTATGATTCCAAAAATTAGTTTTCAAAAAACATAAAGTCAAAAAATGCAACTTCTGTAACAGAATTGTACAAAAAGATTTCATACAAGAGAAATATATTTTTAAAAATCAGGTAATCCGCTCATTAGAGACAGTTATATAACAAAGGAAAAAAAGCGATAAAAAGGAAAGTCAGCAAACTCTCACTCTTTTCCTTATTCTTTCTCCGTCTTTTTTATAACAAGATATAAGGGACCTACATAGATTTCCAAAAAAGTATTGAAGATCAACACATATACAAAATAATGTAAATAGTA
>CAKNWT010188733.1:0-12989 GCA_932066315.1 Andricus coriarius
CCGAAAACCCTGGACGGGCGGTAACCCTAAAGTTAACTCTTTCTATTGTCAATTAATTTATTTTCTATTGGATTTAAAACATTAGGAATTCTTTCTCATGAAATTTATACACTAAGATAATAAGATTATATTCAGCGAGTACAATTTATAAAATATTACATACTGAGATATCAAATTGGATAATATTATTCATACAAGAATATTATCAGTTCCTTGAAAAAAATTTCTTTTATAAAAATCAATTTAATCATTGAAAGTGATAAAATGTTTAACCTTTTTATTAACAAAATGTCTGAAGCAACAAATCACTCATGAAACAGGGCCCAGATATTTTTCATACTGCCCCGAGTTGTCAGGCGACGCCGCTTTGCCGAGATTTTTGCCAAATATTCCATAATGTAAGTTAGCCGTGGGGTTTAGTTGTTAGGGATAATTTGCGTTAGTAATTTAGGTAGTTAGGTTCGAATCTCGCCGCAGCGTTCCGATTTTTCATAGCGAGTAAGCGTGCGAATATGTATGTAGTGAATAAATAATATATATAATAATGAAAATAATAATTGTGTGCGTGTTTCCGTATTTAATTGTATTTAATTTTTGTATTTAGTTCCTCCTACTGAAAATTAAATCTTTTGTTATTTTTCATATAGTCGTTTGAGATTCTCATATGATTTGTATGGCAACTTCAAAAGATGTTTTCACTCTTTTGAATAAAATGTATTACTATCGTTTTAACCTCGCTTGTCAACTTTGATATAGTGAATTTTAAATTCTCGCAAGTTTTATAAGTTGTTGCAACATCCTTTTCATTTGTTCAAACAAAAATATTAATTTTGCCGGCTGAAAACCACTATATTAATTTTTGATACGCAAACCCTGTTTTCCCTGTTTTAGAACGATATTATACTAAATTCTCATTCATTTTTATCATTTATTCTAACAAAAAGTCTCTCAGTGTACGCATTCTGACAGACTGAAATGCGGATCAGTACAGTTTGGACGAATATTTCGTTTGAAAAATGCATGAAAACTGATGCCTTGGTTAGTGTTCTTTAATGTTTTAACGCAATAAGTGAAAGAAGTTTTTTCACCACAGAGTTTTGTAAGGAGAGGAAAAGTGGACATTTTTTAAGACAGCGGTGCAAGGAGTAAGTTGGTGTATTGGAGATAAAGGGACAGCTATAAAAATGTGAGAGAAACTACTCTTCGATACATATACATAATGTTAAAGGAAAATTATTTGTTGTCGATTTTAATTTCATTTTACTAAGTTATATTTTCATCGAGAGTCAATTTATATGTTTCCCGGGCATCGTAAGGAAATTTTTTGGTTTACTTGGCATGTAAATAATAATAACCAAAATATAAATGTTCAAATGAAGGAAGAAAAAAAAGCATTTTCTATGAAAAAAAACTTTTTTTGATATAAAGGTGGCAAAGGTTGAAAACCAAATTTTATTAAATAAATAATATAGTTAAAAATTATTATTTCGGCTTGATTTAAATACATTAAATAGTCAATTGCAATATAAAAATTTTAGTGACACAAAAATTGGCAAAAAAGGACAGCAGCGGGATTGGACCCCGGGCATTCCGTTTATAAACTCGAAGCGCTAGAATCTGATGTAACCGGAAGTTGAAAGACTTGCGCATCACGGTCCATGTAACATGCGTCGATTTTTTAAGAGTTCTTTTTCACGAGAATGACACAAAGCGCATCACATTACTTTAGCATATCACAAGTTTTTTAATTATCAAGTACTGGGAGCAGTATGAATCCCAATAAAATTGCTAAGGGTATATGTCCCCTTTGTAAGAATAAGAGTAATAAAATATATGAAAGGTCTTTTAATTTGTATGTTAGTGCAGTCAAGAGAAAAAGGCCCTTCACTAAATCCAATCCCTGGCCAGTTCCCGGTTTTTCCGATTGCACGGTCAGGTAAACACTGCATTTGTATCCGAATTCGACTTTGTGATAAAAGGATAAACATTTTCGATATTTGAAATAACTCCGAAAAGGATTATGGAATCTCGTTCTTTATTCCTACTTCATTTTTCAAGAAAATTGACTTAATTTTTAATATGTCTCTCAACAGAAGTTATAGCGCCAGATGGGTTATTACTTTTCCGAACGAAAGTGGCGAGAGAAAGCAAAAGAGGAAAAAAAGTTTTATTTTTCACGACGTTCTTACTCACATTAAATTCTCCTTCACGCCTCTTTCTTCCCCCTGTGTTTGTCTATCGCCCTTGCTATCTCATCGGTGAAGATGATTGTCAAAAGTCTGGAAGTTCTTCGAAAGTTGGAGGTTTCGGTGCATCGGCGAAGAAAAGTTTAAGGAATATTTCCACCAAAAGTGAAAGACAACTTGCGAGGCAGAATTGTGTAAAGAGATTTGGATGAAGTCTCTAAAACTTTGCCGATTTCTCATTTTAACAGCGAAACCAGCTGATCTGAAAATTCCAAATTTAAAGTGTTATTTCGGACGTGGTAAAATTATTTAATTTTTTAAATATTAGATTCAAAATTCATCGCCTCGTCTGACACTGACTTTCCCTTTCCACTAAACTGATATTTTCGTTCCACCAAAACGTATATTATCTACTTTAGTGCTACGTATTCAAAAGTCGTAATATTTTTTGTATTTTTGTCTGGATAATTTGAGACCCATTTATAAATTTAACGAAGTTTGTAACGTGCTTTGGATAAAAAATTTTAATATTATTTTCAGCGTTGTAAAATTATTTACTTTTTTAAATATTATATTTCAAATTCATCGTCGTGTCTTACACGGACTTTCCCTTTCTACTCGACTCATATTTGCGTCACACCAATACTGATATTTTCTACATAAGTGCTACGGACTCAAAATTTGTAATATTTTTTTAATTTTTGTCTGGATGACATGAGACTTAATTCTAAATTTTAAGAAGCGAGTGAAGACATTTTGATCAAAATTTTGAATATTATTCCCAACGTAGTGAAATTATTATTTTTCAAAATGTTAGATTTAAAATTCATCGACGTGTCTTACACTGACTTTCCCTTTCTACTAGGCCGATATTTGCGTCACACCAAAACTGATATTTTCTACTTAGGTGCTACGGATTCAAAGAGTGGAAAGAGATTAGAATTAAGTTTCGGAAACTTGACCGATTTCTCTTTTTAATGGTGAAGCCAGCTAAACTTAAATTTGAAGATTTAAAGAATTATTTCCACCGTAGTAAAATTATTCAATTTTTAAAATATTAGATTCAAAATTCATCGATGCGTCTTTTACTGACTGTCCCTTTCTACTCGAGTGATATTTAAGTCCCATCAATACTGATATTTTCTACTTGAGTTTTACTGGTCATAATATTTTTTGAATTTGTTTCTGGATAATATAATAGCTATTTCTAAGTTTGAAGAAGCGTGTGAAGAAATTCGGATGAAGTCTCTGAAATTATGCAATGTTAGATTCACAATTCATCGTCGCGTCTGACACTGTCTTTCCCTTTCTACTCGACTGAAATTTGCGTCCCACCGGAACTTATATTTTCTACGTACTTGCGATATGAAGACCAAAATTCGAATCTTGTAACATTTTTAAGGTAGAATTATTTTTAAATAGAACAAAATAATATTAAATAGAATTCATGTTCTTTTGAATTTAAAAGAATTCCGAAAAAGTCGATTTATAAGAATTCAAATACTTCAAGTTAAATTCAATTTAAATTTATTAGTATTGGAAAGTAATTCAAAACACTTAATTGATTTCCGTAAAATTAAAGTGAATTTAGAGGAATTGAAGGAAAATGAAAATGAGATAAAATCCCTGTGGACCTATACAAATACATGAAACCCATACAGGTTGTTTGAAATTGTTCCATATCTTCCGAAATCCTGAGAAATTCTTTACAACAGCATGTAAATACTTTTAAATCCTTTAAATACATCAAAATATTTCAAAATTCCTTGAAATTTTTGTAATCTCTTGAAATGCTTTAGAATCTTTTGAAATATCCTAAAAATCTAAAATACTTTTAAATACTATTAAATTCTGGAAGACAATTAAAAATTCTTTGTATTTCTTTTTAATTAATTCCCTAAAATACTTCAAATACTTTTAAATCTTTTTAAATCCTTTAAAACTTTCTAAAGCTCTTGACAATGATTTGAATCTTTTTAAATTTCCTAAAATTTATTAAATCCTTTAAAGTACCTTTAACTTATTGAAATCCATTAAAAATTTCTTGGAATCTTTGAAAATTTTCGAAAATATTTCAAATATTTTTAAATCATTTTAAAAACCCTAACATATTTCAAATCCTTTAAAATCTTTCAGGATTCTTTAAAATATTTGAAATCCTTTGAAATCTAATGAAAGTACAGAACTTAATTATAAATTCCTTGGAATCTTCTAAAATACCATTAAATATTACAATTGCTTTGAAGTACCTTCAATTACGAAAAATTATTTAAAATTCTTTGGAATTTTTTTCAATTGCCTAAAATATTGGAAATACTTAAAATTTCTTGGAATCTTTTGAAAATTCCTTAAATATTTCAAATATTTTAAAATCATTTAAAATACCCTAAAATATTTTTAAATATTTTAGGTAACGCAGGTCTGATTTACGCGTTTTATGAGCGTCTTTTTAGTTCTGAAAGTAGTCGTTTATACAACAGAAGAAGTAGACAGCGAATGCGGATATGCGGCGTGGTGCGGAGTATAATTATAATCATCAGATAATCATAATGGTTCTCCGCTTATGGGCAATCGCTATCGCCCCTGTACGATTATGGAACGCGTCTACCTAACCTCAAATGCTAAACGTGATGAACCGGCTTCGAGTCTATGCCTCGTTATTGCAAACTCAAACTCGGATAAAAAGACTATTTCACTCCTGGATACACAATATACTATTAAAATAACCTAAAATATTTTAAATCCTTTGAAATTCCATTAAATTACTAAAATCAATTGAAAATTCCTTGCAATCTTTCAAAATATCCTAAAATATTTCAAATACTTTAAAATCGTCTGAAATCCCTTGAAAATTTAAAGCTCTTGAAACTAATTTCAAGAATATACGCCTGCTGGGTATCTACGACAGCGCCACCAATTTTGAACTATTGGGAAGAAATTTGAATTTCAATTCAATTTTAACCAGGAACCTTATCGTGAATAATTCATTTTAGACTTCAGTATAATATTTTTGATTAAAATGAATTGACATTTACTGCTCTTTTTCATTAAAATCGCTCTAATAACTTTGAGAAACCCAATAGTTCGTGTGTGAGGTGGCGCTATTGTCAAGGTCCCCTACACGCGTATTCAGAAATAGGTATGGATCTGCAATTAATAGTGGTTAATTTAGGGGTTAATTTGTTGAAAAAAAGTGACTAAAGTGTTATTTCATTTTAAAAAGTGAGAATAGTCGTGACTTATAATGTGATTAGTAATGACTAATAGTGATTATTCTTGACAGTTACTTCTTACAGAAATGCCTTTACTCTTGATATTTTTGTTAAATCCTTGACGCTTCCCTGGCTTTCCCTGACAATTCCCTGACTTTTCCCTGATTTCAAGGTTTTCCCTAACATGCTGTCACCCTGTGTCAGACCTATTTCTAAATGTTGAATATGAAAAACAGAGTTGCAGAAAATATGGAAGAGAGAGAGATAGACCAGAAGTAACTTTCGTTGATAACGGACCGCAGCTTTCCGAAGTTGTGGACCAATTAGAGTCCAATTCGTTCAAGTAGGAAGTGGCTGCGAACAGGGCCTGCCGCAAAACGGACGTTTAATTAAAGTCGTATGCCTTGCCATTTAGCTCGCTTATTGTCTTGGTCAATAAGTTAGACGCAAAGCAACCAACCTTTGAGATCAAAGAGCGCCAACTTCAATTAAACCTCTCAAATGATATCTTTTTAGTCTTTGTTAATTTCCTCACGCCGTTGGTGAAAGGAAGCAATACAGGCAATTTTCTGTAAAAGACTAAATTATAATATAAAATTAATATATTTGTAAAGGTAAAAAAATCTAAAAAGAAGAGACTAATGATACAAAATAATATCTTTGTAGTCTTGGATATCAAACGAGCTTAAAGACTCAAATTGTTATTCAAATATTATTTTATGAACTTTGATCGCGAGATGATTTCAAACTCTTGACGCAGTAAGAACTTTATAATTCAATTACAATTCAATTTTATTCAGAAGCTCCGTGTTGCGGTTTAATATAAACAGATTATTAACTTCGCTAATTAGGTGCCTGAATTATCAGAGTATTGACAAAAAGAGATCGCAGTAACTCCTTCGTTCCGAAAGATCTATCGATTAATAAGGTAGAGTCAAACTAAGAACAATTATAAGAATTATTTAATATTTTATAGTATATTAAATCACAAATTTTTAGACATGTATTTACGGGTAGATCAATGTTTTCAAGACGAGTTGTTTTTAAGTCGTTCAACATGAAAACCGTTCAATATAAAAATGCACAAATCTAAAATATATTGAAAGCATTCAAAATTCAGAAAACATTTAACTACTGATGCATCAATTTCAGATAGTGTAATTTTTATTTTGAACAACACAATTTTTAACTTTTTAATTTCAGATCGTGTAATTTTTAATACTCTACGTGGAATTCATATTCATTCATACAATTTTTCAATAAAATACTTTTAAATTTTAAATGATTAATTATTTTAAATGTTCAACTAAAAATCGGACAAGCTCAATATATTACGTTGAAAATTCGAAAAAGAATTTCACAAAAGATTGCTATATATGCCTCCAACGTTTGAACTTGCACAATTTAAGGTTTTTCAATTCGAAATTGTTTGTTTTTGCTTACTCATAGAGGAAGCTTTGTGATGCTGACAATTTCTAAAAAATTGTAATTCATTAATTTAAACCTTTCTCAATTAAAAAATGTCTAATGCAATGTTCTAAGCAATTGTCCGGATGAATATGTGCGTGGATGTATGAATGTCAAACTTTTGTGTGCACGCGATTACTGGAAGACGGTTGCAGATAAATTGATGAAATTTGGACATCTTATTTTCACAACTAATATCTTGAAACTGAATGAAGGATTTCTAAACATATTTGTTAAATTTTTTTCAACACTTTATAGTATTTTAAAAATCGGTTTTTTCATAGCAAAATCGTCTAGATTAATATAATTAAAAGTTAATGCAAGAACATAAAAGATTTCTGGGTTCGAGACTAATCGATTGACCTATAATATTAATACATTTTATTAAAGAGGAAGGAATGGTCATTTATATTATATGAAAAATCGATTTTTATATTAGAAATGTTCTCATTCTCATAATTTGAGGTTGATGTGAGAATAGAAAAGATATGCTGATTCCAGCCGAATCGATTGACCCACAATATTAATATATTTGATTGAAGAGTAAGGAAGCTACGGTAATGCATAATATTTGAAAAGATGGTTTGTTATTAGGCCTTTTTCATTACATAATTTAAAATTGATGCAAAAACGGAAAACATTCCTTGATTCAAGGCAAATCGATTGACCTATAATATTAATACAATTTATTGAAGCGTAAGGAAGTTGTGCTCATTTATAATATTTGAAAAATCTCTTTTAAGCAGAAAAACTTTTTTTATCAACATAATTCAAAGTTTATGCATAAACAGAAAATACTTCTTGATCATAAATTTTCGAATAAAATAATTCTGATAATTTTCGTAAAAAAAATCATAAAGGTGGGAAAGGGATAGGATGCGACGGAACTTCCCCCTTCCCTGTTCTACCTCGAAAAATTAACATTTCAAATACAAAATTTTATTTGTCTGATTTGTCATTGTAGTTAAAAAAATTTTTGTATTCTTTTGTAATTTTGTATTTTGTGTACATTTCTATTTTCAAAATGATAAAAATAAAAACTTTGGTTTGTTTATTATTTAAAAAATATGAATGCTTCCTCTATGAGGAAGCAAATACATTTGCTAACGGGAAGCAAAGTGCTCGTGAAATGAGCACCATACTACATAATTATAAATACAAACAAAGTGGAAACACTCGAGATCGAATTCACAGCTCGTTTTTAATGTTGAGTTGGAAATGTTTAATATTTCAGAATATTTAAAAATAAAAAATAATTAAATTTTGAATCGCTGATTTCAAAATCTTCTCATTATTAAGGATTGAATTTGAGAAATTACTGTCTTAATTTTTCATTGTTTAGATTTTACTGTGGAGGCATTCAATTCAAAATTAAAAATTAAAATTAATTAATTAAAAATGCTCTAAACTGAAAATTGTGTAATTATTTTGTCAATAAATTTGAAATTTCAAAATTTCTGAAAATTTGGAAAAATAGAAAATTGTGTAAGTTTATATTTAATAACAAGCAAGTCAGAATAATTACATCTAAAACTGATAATTTAAAACTGACTAAAATTAAAACCAAGCCATTTAGAATATTTAAATCTAAAATGATTAATATCAAAATAAATATCATAGCTTTCAATATGAAATTTTTAAAAATTTAATAGTGAAATTGCCCTGAAATTTTTAATATTTGAATTTGACGACATTTTAAAATTGGACACCTGAAAATTTTGGAATTTCAAAACAGGTATTTTTGAATTTAAGCTTTTGAAGCAAAAAAAAGGTATATCAGGTAGTATCAAATGATATTCAAAGTGATGGCATAGATTTTTTTTTACCAAAAATGGTAATTTCTGTCAAAAAAAATCACTGTTATTTTCACCGCTCAAAACTGGAAAATTTTAAATATTATAAGTTCTTAAAGTTTAATTACCCTGCAAACTTTGTAAATTATATGTTTTCTAATTGGAAACTTTCAAAATTATTGAATATAAACTTGTAGCGTTAATAATTTAAAAATTCCAAACTTTGTTTAAAAATTTTATGATTCTTAAATTAGGATCTTGAAACTATGGCCTTCAAAATAAATAATTTTCAAATTGTGCATAACGATTTTCAAAATTCAATCATTTGCATCTAAAGTGCAAAATTGCACTGCAAACAACGTCAAGTGGGTAGAAAATTAAATAAATTGTCAAACTGTAATACAATAATAATAAGTAAAGTACCAATAAATGAAGTCAACTCAATAAGATAAAAATAGAAAAGAAATGATTTTATTAAAATTTTATTTATCGTCTTTTTTAGTTTGGTAAACGATGGCAAGCTTGTTCGTTTGACTCGAATGGTCCACTAATCAGGATGTCAGCAATCAGACACTAAAGTTGGTGACCTGGGATTCCCCTTCCCTTTTTTCCTTCCGTCCCCCACCCATGGTGACCGTCCTGATAACTCAAAATAATTAAGTAGTTAGAGAGCCCAGGCGCCCCGAACTAATTGGACGGTCCACCCTTCTTCTGTTTTTCCCGACCGTTTGCTCCAAGGGATATATTCCACTGCTTCTACCCTACATTTCTCCCCTCTACGTTGAACCCATCGCTCGAAAATACATGTACCACTAATTCGTGTTACGCAGCAGTTAGGAAAAAAGTTATTTTGCGAATGAAAAACGAGACAATTAAAAAATAATACGATTTCGATTTTTCACGCAAACATGCGGAAGTATAACATTTGATTAAAAACCTAGTATAATCGTATGTTTATTTTTTATATTTATATCTGGGAGCGGCCTTTAATTACGTAAGATCTTTTTTTGGTGGATGGGTTCCAGAAAATCTTAATCCTCACTTAGCGGGAGGGGAGAGTCCAAAAAGTTTCTTACGTAAGTTTCCTCTTCTAAGTTGTTTTTAAAATATGTTAATTGAAACCTGTTTGGCTGTTGAAATTACTTTTAACACTATTATAATATTATATCAGTATTTGTTTTATTTCTTTTTTATCATGTAATATTTCATATAAAAAATAAAGATACATTCGAGGAGTTTAACGTTCTTTAAACCTTTCATATAATCTCGTATAGAATCCGTGGAAATTTTTGAAATTCTTTGAAATTCCGTGAATTCTTTTGAAAATTTGGCATATCACTGGATATTTCTAAAATCGTGTGAAAATTTAATTTAATCCTTTAAACTCGACCGATAACGTACATAATATCATGAATGTCCTTTAAAATGATTGAGTTCCCTGGAAATCTCTTGAAATCCTTTAAAAGTAGCGGAAATCCCTTTAAATTCTTTGAGAATCCGTTAAATCTTTTGAAATCACTTTAAATTCCCTAAATTCCTTTTAATTTTTTTAATCCATGGCAATCTTGGAAAATAACTTAAAATACTTGAAATTCTGTAAAATATTTCGAAATATTATGAAATCCCTTTAAAATTAATTAAAATCTTTAAAAGTAGTGGTAATCTTTCCGAAACTCTTGAAATCCCTTAATATTTTAAAAGACATTATAGTTTCTGAAAATCCTTTTTAATATTTGGAAACCCTCTGAAATCCCGTTAAATCATCAAAACCCCTTTAAATCTCTTGAATTCCGTTAAAATCCCTTAAAATCCTTTACTATTTGCAGATCTTTTTAAATCTCGTTAATTTTTTTTAAATCCTTTAAAAATTGTGGAAATTCCTGAAAATCCTCTCAGATTCCGTAAAATCTTTTGAAATCCTTTAAATCACTTAACATTGTTAAAATCCCCTAATATCCTTTAAAATCCATGGATAACCAAATCATGTTAATCAAATCTCCTAGATAATTAAGACACCGAAATTGTATTATATTTCCCATATTATGTGTGAAAATTTTTTTCGAAATAATTAGCTTAAGTGGGCCACCATCGTGTGCCGAGATGGCTGAAGCAATTGTAATCTAATTGTATTCATTTATACTCGGTACAATAAATTAAAAAATATTAGGGTGCAGTTTTGAAAAGCATTCACATCAGATTGATTTCAAAGTAGGTATACTTACGTATTTTGACTCGCTGATTACGAAAATGATAGTGAATATACCCGCAAATTTGATTTTGAAGGTCAAAACACCAACAAACGGTCATTTTTTCATTTTTTCACTATATTTCGATAAATATTGGTTTGAAAGGAAAAAGTCTTCAATAAAAGTCGTAGCCCTCAAAACAATACCCCTGTGACTGGCCACAGAAATAAGGTAGGTCACATACCCTCCCCTTTCCAACGTCTCGTGGTGGACAGGAGTACCACAAGTCCCATTCCGATCAATTCTACACTTTGTACCAACATTTTCCTTTTTTTTCTTAAAAAATAAGGCTTTTTTCGAAAATCTGTGTATTATATAAAAGTTATATTTTAAGCAGATCTACAAATTCCACTCAAAACTTTTGTTTGTATATTTTCCATATTTAATTAAATAAACGGAAAAAACATAAAGTTTATAGTTTTTTGGGGGGTTTGTCTGAGAAGTTTTGAGAAAGCTTTGAAAAGTTTTGAAAGTTTTGAAACCCGAGAAGAACCGGAAATATGTTTGACGA
This sequence comes from Andricus coriarius, assembly GCA_932066315.1. Classification (NCBI taxonomy): domain Eukaryota; kingdom Metazoa; phylum Arthropoda; class Insecta; order Hymenoptera; family Cynipidae; genus Andricus; species Andricus coriarius. Next base: position 11,416 of record CAKNWT010188733.1, read on the forward strand.
AAATAAGTAGACACTCTGGATTTAATATGTACTTTTTCGTTCAAGAAATTATAAACAGTCAAGCAGATTTATTTCTTACATCCCAATATTATGTAACTTCTCTCGTATCGCTTGAGCTGGACAAGCATTCAAATCTATGGATTCAGTTCACAAAGATTGCTCTTCGAGATTCTCATCTCAGTATTTACCAAAACACTTCATTGCAGTCCACGGATGTTCTGTTTTGAAATGGCATTGTAGCGAGTTTTCGATTTCTATCATGTGATAACAGGGCCTGAAAAGAAAGTTAAACGGGAAGGGACACGAGTACATTAAATGTAAAATTCAGAAAATACGTTTGTTCAGAAAGCTACAGGATTGTAATGACGAGGGACGAGAGGGTCGTGCCATCGTGGAAAATTACAGAGAAAGCTGTCAGTGGCGGAAAACAGATGTGGCAAAGCGCAGACGTACTTGAAAAAGGTTATTTCCTACAATCCTTTAATTGATACTGGAAATCAGTTTCCATCTATTTGGGTCTGCTTGATTAATAAATTTAAAAAAAATGTTAATTGATAAAAATCATATAAAACGGGCTGTATAGATCTCTGCAATTAGCAGAGTAAGACGTAACGTAAAAAGAATTACTGACTGGAAGCGTCAGGGGAATCCTATAAAAGTTTTCCACCTACTGGTAATTCTAGTAGGAAACTTGGTTGAGAAGTCTTCGGGAACAAAAATTCTCTTCACCGTCGAGAGAAGTGTCGAAAGTTGTTTTACTAATAAACAAACGAGATACTTATTCAAGATCTTATGACAGAGAGCTTTAGGCAGATTGATTTCCTCTGAGAAACTGGTTTTTCTTATCCCTCAAATTTATTCCTTTTCACATCTCGATAAAATTCTTTCGGTTGTATTCAATATTGTAGTCAACGTTTATAACACAAAATTGTTTGCATACTTCAATAAATTCAAATAACATAATCTTAAGAGTGAGAAAAAAGTCTATTAATGACTTAGACACGTCATCAAAAGAATTTTGAACTAATACACAAAAGTTTAATTTTAAATACAAAATTCAAAACCTAGTTTATCACAACTCGCAAATTCTGTATCGGCAACTATACTGCAAATTGAACGAAAAAAGGTGATGTAGGTCGAAACACTTTTCAAGACAAAAGTACTCTTTAATGCCCTATAAATCTCGAATGCCAGTGTAAACTGGCTGCATTTTCAATCGAGCCGTATAGAAGTAATTGTAGTATTTTTTCCATTTACTTTATACTGGTTTTCCTTGATTTCCTTTTATTTTCTCTGTGCGGGAAGAGTTTTTCCTTATCGTGAGAAAAACTGTACTGTGGAGGTAAAGCGACGATAACTCGTTCAGAAGAGCGCGGAAAACACTTTAATCGTGTGGTAATTATCGGGTGATCAATTTACGAGCTGGGCAGTGTATCTGTGTGGAGAGAGTAGATTTGAACTTGCAACCTTCGAAAAGTTCTTTTACGATTTTTCTTCAACTCGCTCAAGTAAGTTACTGTAAAATGGTTAAAGTTTAAGTGCAGAAGCCGAGCTCGAAAATTGTGGAACGAACT
>CAKNWT010188734.1:0-11810 GCA_932066315.1 Andricus coriarius
GCGGAAAATGGTTGCGGCTCTAGACAGAGAAGGCGCCAAAGAACCAGCTAAGCGTCTGAAATTGAGTGTTGCACAGCTCGCATCCTTTCCTGACAGACAACTTGATGATTTTGTCACTAGAAATACAAGGCAGTCCTTTACTGCTCTTACATTGACAAGTGACTTCTTGTGTGAAGACCTCGAGAAGTGGCTAGATATTAATGACTATCAGTATTCTCAGGAGGTGGCTGATGATCTGCGTGTTGTAAATGATTGTGCAGAGAGAGGAGTTGCCCTTATTAAAGAGTACAACAGCAAACTTACTCACGATGAAGAGGAGAAGCAGCTTCTACTGAGAGTGGTTGCTGATCACCGAAAGCAAGTGCCTGACTTCAGAAAATCTACCCTAATAAATTCTAAGAAATAGTGTTCGTAATATTTAAGTTTTGCGGCCACCGTAATACCGCATAACATTTTTTTTTACTGTCAAAAAATTCTGTGCGAAAGTTGAAGCTTTTTTAAAAGATTCGTAAATACCAATATTAAAACTATAAATCTCATACATCTAATTTTAGGTGCTTGTGTCATCCTTTGCATGCCCTACTTACGACCTTCTGGATCCCCTATCCGAGTTTTCTACATTATACACTATACAAGCAAACTCTTTCGACGAAAGAGTATGGAAATAGCCTCCTACGCGCTCACATTAGTCCGTGAGCCCAACTACCCTCTCCATCTCATCCCTATTAGCCAGAAGCGAGTGCTACTGCTCTTACTCGGCTCACCCGCCCCTGAGGGTAGGCAACTTCAGGGGCCGTGCGCCACCCCTAAATATTGTCGTATCGAGCTGATTTTTTTTGCAAACTTATTTTCTTGGCAAGTGGCACACTGTGAACTCGCAGCACGTTCACTTTTCGCAAGTTGCCGTTTTGTGACGCACCCTAATGTGCAGTTACGCGTAACTAGAGGTTCTTGACGTAAAATACCTAAGTGAAGTATTTTACGTAGATAATAGGTAAAATACCTAGTAAATTGCGTACCAAGATGGCGGACCTACAGAACTGTGCATAACCTCACTTTGTTGAATTTCTGGTATCGGCATGCCTAAGAGTTTTTTTTTCAATGCCTATATTGTTAAATAAAAAATAATAATGTCAACTAAAGCGAAACAGAAGCAAAAAAGACTCCTGGCTTCCATATATTCCAACAGGGTTGTGCAATTACGCGTAACTGGAAGTTTTTTACGTACAATGCCTAAAGGAGGTATTTTACGTAAAATACCTCAAATATGTAAGATACATGCAGAAAACCTCTGATTGGCTGTCTGACTCAACTTTTCAATTTCCCGCCTCAGAGATGGCGCCCTCATATATAGAATAAGGTGTAATTTACATCATGTAGAAAACGGATGACGTAAAATACCAGGTAAATTGCCGTAGAAAACCAAGTAAATTACCACGAGTATTTCACTTACCCATCCCTGGTGGTTTTCCATGCAACCCTCGGAAAATTGTTAAGAAACATAGAGGCGTTAATATGGTTCCTCGGATAAGATAATTTTGGCGGAGATGACCTGTTCCTATAGCGAATTTCAAGGTAATGCTCGTAAGTACGCCCGCACCCGGAACTTGCCTAGGATCTTGCGCTCGATAATAGAGATCTGTAGGAAGAAGGAGCAACCTGAAGAAAGTGAAGTGCAGGTCCCAGGACAGTAGAAGCCTCGCTAAAAAGGAGGTGACAGCTGACCCTAATCGACGACTCAACGAGAAGGACAAATTCTTGAGTTTTCCAACTCAAGACCACAAAAATCCTCATAATAATGTCATAAAAAAATAAAATAAAAAAGATGAAATTTTAGCTAATTAACTAAAAAAAGATACAATCAAAACCATGGAGTGCCGAATCTACACGAAGCGTGAAATATGTTGTTTCTACGTTAAAATTTGAATTTTATATCCAATTTTTGTGAGGTGAAAAACTGCAACATCACAATATTTATTAACCAGTTTCCTCTTTTTAAAATAATGCAAACTTTTTCCCCTTTTCTATTTTCCCTATCACATTTTAAAAGTAGAAGAAAATTTAAACAATGAAGAATACTCATAAGCATGAAGTTACAAGCAATTAAAACAATAGTCCCTGTACATTATTTTGTACCACTTTTCAATCTGAAGTTAGCAAAGTAAAATAGTATGAACAATGGCATCAAAGCAAGACGATTTGGTATTAGAACAGGAAGCTAAAAAAGTTCAAGCAATTAAAACAATACTCCGTGTACATTATACACTTTAGCAATGTTAGGAGAGAGAGAGAGAGAGAGAGATTCACACTACTGGAGTTTTGATCTTTCTATTACCTGCACAAGGATGCCCACCACCATGGTTTGAAAGCTCCAAGGGTCGCCTACCCTATAAGGAACAGTTCCAGCCTCCTCTCTACACAATATCTTCATTATCTTCTGAGGGAATTGCCTGTCCATCCATAGAACAGGACAATATGTCCAGTTGTTTTGGAAGCTGATATTTTTACTTATGACAACACCACTTGTAAACAACTGGCTACCACCTGGCCACCACGTGTCATTTCTCACGACACTTGCTCAGTTAGCTACATCTTTTACTATCTCTGTCCGATGTGAGATTCAGTAGCCGTAACGACAGACGGGGCTTCGATGTCACTTATGACAAACTTTGCAATTTGTGACAAAGGACGGACGCCAAAGAAAGCGGGATCAACAATATACATGTGGCCATCTTAGTGTTCAGAGCATTGAAAACGTAGTTTCGCTCCATTCGAATTTTGAAGCATTTTTCTTCAGAAGAATTACTGCAAATATTTTTAGGAATTGGATGATCTCTCTTTATATTTCGATTGACCTTAGAAGAACCAAGGAAAATGAGATTTCCCTACTAAAAAAAATACGGAATCATCACAAATGGTCAGAAGTTCTGACGATTTCTGAACCGTGCCGATTGAACGGCAGTGAAACAGCAGTGAAACGGCACTCAAACGGCACTGCCCAGTAGGTCCATCAATCTAGCACCTCCACAATAGAAATTCCCATATTTGTTTGTATCAGAATTTTGGGCTTTTTTTGGGCTCTAGAACGCGCCAACAACCAATTTCCAAAAACCACCCATAGTGAAAATAAAACTACCCCCTATGTACAAACTAAAACTCGGAAAAAACGAAGTACACCAGAATTTTGGGCTTATTTTGGGCTCTTGAATAAAAAAAAATAAATAAAAAAATCCAACCCCTTAGTAAAAACTCAAACCTGGACAATAAAAACTAGAAAGTAGTGTTGCACTTTCCTTGGGCTCTTGAATGCTTGATTTTTGTTGTTCCGAAAACTACCCCTACATTTGAAAAATCAAATCGAGCCCCAAACTTCAGAAACTTATTGGTGTTGGTATTTCTAGGGAGCACAAAAAGCAGAGACTCTATTTACAGTGTAAAATTCTAAAAAAGATTATTTTTTCGACAAAGTCATATTAACTTCGTGTCAAGGGGTTGCTTTTCAACTGTAAGGGTTGGAGCCCGAAAATCGGTGTTGGTATTTTTGAAGAGCCCAAAAATAAGAGACACTATTTACTCTGCAAAATTCTGAAATAGATAATTTTTTGTCAAAGTCATATCTACGTGGTGTCAAGGGGTTGCTTTTCAACTGCAAGGGTTGGAGCCTAAAAATCGGCGTTGGTAATTTAGAGGAGCCCAAAAATCAGAGACTCTATTTACACTGTAAAATTTTGAAAAAGATTATTTTTTGACAAAGTCATATCTGCGTGGTGTAGAGGGGTTGCTTTCCAACTGTAAGGGTTGGAGCCCAAAAAGCGGTGCTGGTATTCTTAAGGAGCCCTAACTTCAAATAAATTTTTTAATTAAAAATAGTCACAATATTTCGATTCAGAAAACTCCAAGTTATGTTCTCAACCCCTTGAGAATAAGAAACAACTCCCAAAATCCAGCCCTAGTACATTTCGTGAAACAGTTCCAAAGTAAGTGGATGTAAAACAGCAAATTTTTTAATTCAAAATATTCACAATATTTATATTCATAAAACTACAGATTATATTTTCAACCTCTTAAGAATATTAAACAACCCCGAAAATCCACCCCTATTACATTTCACGACACAGTTCAGAAGTAACTGGATGTAAAACAGCCAAGAAATTTTTTTAATGAAAATGGTCACAATATTTACATTCAGAGAACTCCAGATTATGTTCTCAACCCCTTAAGGATAATAATCAACCCCCTAAATCCAACCCTAGCACATTTTACGTAACAGTTCAGAAGTAACTGGATGTAAAGCAGCCAAGAAATTTTTTAGTTAAAAATAGTCACAATATTTACATTCAGAAAACTCCCAATTAAGTTCTCGACCCCTTAAGAATATTAAACAACCCCCAAAATCCACCCCTACTACATTTCACGACACAGTTCAGAAGTAGCTGGATGTAAAACATCCAAGAAATTTTTTAAATTAAAAACAGTCGCAATGTTGACATTTGAAGATCTCCAGATTATGTTCTCAACCCCATAATAATATTAAACAACCCCCAAAATCCACCCCTGCTACATTTCACGACACAGTTCAGAAGTAACTGGATGTAAAACGTCCAAGAAATTTTTTAATTAAAAACAGTCACAATATTTACATTTAAAGATCTCCAGATTATGTTCTCAACCCCATAATAATATTAAACAACCCCCAAAATCCACCCTTAGTACTTTTAACCAAAAAGGTTTAATGATTCTTCATGTCAAACAGCCAATACATTTTTAAATCAAAAATATTCACAGTATTTACCTTCAAAAAATTCCAGATTATTTTCCCAACTCCATAGTAATATCCAGCAGCCCCCAAAACTCACCCCTAGTACTTTTTAGGAAACAGTTGCAAGCATTCTGCATGTAAAACAGATCATAAATGTTTTAATTGAAAATATTTACGGAATTTACTGTCAGAAAGCTCCAGGTTATATTTGTAGCCTCGTAGCAATATCAAACAAGCCAAAGAATCCTATTCTAGTACTTTTCACGAAACAGGTCTGACGATTGTCTACGTAAAAGAGCTAATTACTTTTTTAGTTGAAAATAGTCACTTTCACTTGGAATTTTATGTTTTGCGATCTACTTAGTTGTCATTCTTAGTGCCTTGAGTGAACCTTTCTAAAGCAGACCTAATTAACCAATTCTTTTGTAAGTGAACCATTTCTTTATTATGTTTTTCTAAACCATTACTATTCATGAAGTATTGTAGATGATAATAGATTTCATTTAATAATATTTCACATGATTTAACCTGAATTTACCTGTATTTAAGGAAGTTATCAAATTATCAGGTAGCGAAATTATCACTGCTACATGTAAAACAATTGATGGAGATGGAGAATGCGGAAAACGCTTTTTTCGTAAAAGTCGGGAACAGTGAAATGATGGATGAGACTGTCTCCCAGATAACAAAATGCCGGCACGGTAGCATACTATGAGCAGGCACGTGGGCCGATTGACCAGACCGACCTGTCGGTACATGCGCAGCTCATTGATACGCGCGCCATTGATGTCTATATGGCCCGCACGAAGTCGGGCGCACGCGGTCTGGTGAAATGCCGGCCATCCTCCGGTAAAATGCAGGAACTAGATCCAGTAAAATGCAGGCTACCAGCCGGTAAAATGCAGGCTAATGTGCGAATGGATGAAGGGTTTATAATTACGTATTTATAATTATTTAGAAAATTTTATAGTGGGTACAGCAGAAAAAAGAATGTTATTATTTGAACAATATTTTATTTTTGAAAACAAACGTGTTTAATATTTTATGACGTTTGGTCTATATTTTAAAACGCGAAGGACATATCGGTCATTATATATAAATTTGTGAATAAATAAAGCCTTACAGAAAAGACAGAAAACAAATTTTATCCAAATTTTGAAATTTCCAAGCCAAACACGAATTTCTTGAAAAAAATTGCATTTTCAACCCGAAAATATGAATTTCAACCAAAAAGATTAGTTTTCTACCAATAAAGACGAATTTTTATCTACAAAGATCAATTTTCAATAAAAAATGGAAGGTACATCTTCAGGTAGAAAATCAATTCTAAATTAAAAAATCACGAATTTTCAATAAAATAATTCAATTTTCAAACTAAGAGATGAATCCTGACGATTCCTGATTTTTTTCCAGTAGGGTATATTTCTCCACTTTTTCTTCCACGCACAGCAGGCAAACAATTAAAAAGCAGCAACCCGCCAAAAAAGGAAACACCAAACCAACGAAAGCTCTTTTCACTCACGTCGTCGATCCGAGCCAAAATTCAGGGATGAACGCCATTACACTCGGCAAGAACAGCTGATCCAAAATGCTCATGCGCATTTGCGATCTCAACCTACTCGCACTATCAGCCTGCAGCGGTCAGGCAAATCGCAGGCCCGTCGTTGCTCGCCGTTTGCACTAACGACGGGCGTCTAATCTGCCGGATCGTTGTCCGCCCTTCGGTCGCATTCCGACTCTGCCGGCCTGACGCGTGCATTTAGCAGGCAGGTTGGTCCCCAGCCCGTCGGGTCGATTACGTGCCGGCACGTATTGTTATCTGGACTGTGCCTGTATATAGTAATTTTGCACAATTTCCAAAATTTGGTAGAATATAGTTATAATGAAAGTCGTACGTGATAATTTTAGAGATATCAAGAACCGTGAATCCAATGTAGATGGGTTTATCAAACAAAATTTTAGTTTTATTCATTTCAATAATGACAATATCCTCATCGAATATGGTACAACTATGGAAATTTGGTTTAGCTATTAGAGCTTTTGCACCATATCTCCCCTCCCATTTTGTTACAAGCATGACATCTTTGTGCTTCCTGACGTTTTCCATCGTCTTTCCAAAGACGGAATTGTTCATCAATTTATAGAAATTGTTTTCAAATTCGTTGGTTGCTCTTTTTCTATGTTCTGTATTTAAATCAATGTACTCTTTTAGCCATGCCTTTTGTTTGAATTTTAGCACTCAATGAATTTTACTTAGTTTCATGCTTAATTTCAAGTACATTTTCAGATTTCGGTAATGCAGTACATCATTTTTCTTGGGTAGCAAATTGGTTACTAACTTTGAAATTGTACATTTTGAACCAGGAGGCACAAAGTGTTCTGGACATAGTGGAAGGTCCTTGTGCAAATCGTGAAGCTCTTCTTGGTACTCTAGATCCACTTCAAGAATACAACCTTCAGGTGAATTATCAGGGACATTAAAAAAATTTCGATTATTTTCAAAATTTTCAAACCATTCAAAACCTTCTTATGACAAATATTTACTCATAGCTTTACCATACTGATTGTTGATGTAAAAGTAAAAAATGTATGACTCTGGATCGAATGGATCAAAATCTTCTCCCATAAATGGATTGTTTGCTTTTGCAAACCTGTTTGAGAACTGTGAAACACTACCTCTGATTGATTTCTGAATTAATAGTAACATTTCTGCATCCGTTAGTAAATGCAGTTAAATTCCTGTGTACTGTAGCATTGCATCAAAAGAAAGTCCCGGTGCTGTGTAATACTGCAAAGGATCTAATTTATATGTTACAAAACAAGTTTGTCTAAAATTTTCAAAAATTTTTGCCAAAAGTAAAGCATCGGTTTTGAGGTACAGATCTAAAAACTGCCCTAAATTTTGCAAATTAAAAGTTTTCCACACTTTACACGCATATTGATAATCTTCGTCGGAAATGTGACAATCATTTATTTTTGAATAGAATGCCTCTTTTGGAGGTAAACTCTCTTCTTCCAATTTTTACCAACTCTCAATGTAGTCATATGGGAAAACATTTTTCTCGTTAACAGATTGAATGCACTGTCATTGTTGCAAAATTTTCTTCTAATAGTAAAAACACCGACATTGAGATATGAGGCCAATTTTTCTAGACTACTGGGCATGAATCGGAAAGAATCGATCAATCTTAGTTTGACTTTAGTATCTGGAACATCTTTTGTAAATGACATATATTTTTCTTTATTAATTGGCAGTAAGGAGACATGTGCCTCAAAACTTTTGGCTAACTCTTTAATGAAAAAGTGTGAGTCGTAGCCAGATAAATTATGGAAAACTACTGGAATTACATGAGAGTCTTTGTAATTAACGTTGCAGCTTCCGTGTGCTGGACCACGGTACTTACCTGTGATGTGACAGTGATCGCGATGTTTAACATCATCTTTCTTAAATTCTTTTTCACAAATGTGACATACTTTGGCATTTAGAAAATCTTGTTTTAGAGGGTGTTAATTTTTCCATTGGTACAGGATTTTGCAAACGAGAATTTACCTTAACTGGTAAACCTTTTAATTGGTTTACAAACCATTCAATACGGTTTTTTTCACGATAAACTTTTGGTCCTGAAGTTGAATCATCGTTATAATCGACACGTTCGTGATATAATCTTTGCAACGCAAAGTATACCTTGAAGTTGTTTATGAAAAATTCTTTTCATAAATTGTGTAGTATTGCATTATATGATGCAACAAAGTTCTAAAACGTTCTACATTATAATCGAAGCGTTTCGAATATAACGTTTTGCGAAGTAAAAAATGTAATGCGTCATTAAAATTCACAAAACAACCTTGAAGATGTTTGCAAAAAATTTTTTGACCTCTGCCCAATGGGAAATTACAGACTTCAGCCGATGACTGCGACTGGCGCGGTAGCGCGCCAAGAGCAGCTTGCAAATACTTGGCTAGGTAATCCTGGCGTAGTACGCATATTGACACTGGATCTGCACTGTGCCTAATCAGAGTTACAATATCGTCAGACCAGTATCGACCCAGTACGGATTCTGTGCAGTATCAAAGAAAAGTCAGTCCTGGTTCTACAGGTTCATGTCAACTTCAAACCCAATGGTAACACGACAATGGCCCAGTCTAGGACACAGACCTGACTGTAACAAATAGTAAGCCAGTGTCTCACGGATATGCGTCGGATCTCGGCGGGGTACGGGAACGATACTGGCATAGTACAGTCCATATGATATGGTAGGCCTTGATCTCACGACCTTGTGCCGGGCCCGGGCGGAATAATGGCACGATACTGGTGTCTTACACATTTTAATAAATTGCGAACTGTTGTCCCATGGGCTTGTGCCGGATCTCGGCGGAGTACTGACATGCTACTGGTGTCGTACAAATTTTAACAAATGGCTAACTGTTGTCCCCTGGCTTTGTGCCCGATCTCGGCGGAGTGCTGGTATGATACTGGTGTCGTACAAATTTTAACATATGGCGAACTGTTGTACCATGTCTTTTTGCCGGATCTCGGCGGAGTACTGGAACGATACTGGCGTAGAAGAAACTACAACGGCATACCATTATCTGGCGATTTAGTGCCAGGCCTAGGCGGAATAATGGCACGATACTGGTGTCATAATCATTTCAACTAATACTTATATATTTATTTCCTTGTACATATGGTATACTTTTTAAAGCACTCATCTGATAATTTGACGTCGTCAACATTTCTTTCCGTTTATGAAGTTGAGATGAGAAATAACATTTGATGAATTCCTAATTAAAATTTCATATGTCTCACTATATAATAATTAAAGTAACACCTATTGTTGAAGAATAGGTGTTATTTTAAAATGTCTTAAACCTTTTTCCTTTTTTTTAATGGTCCTTTTAAATTAGGGATTCAAACAGATACATTTTTTTAATATATCTGAGTGAAAAAAATTTTGATATGAACTTAAATTTTTAATAAATTTAATTCAATTTTTCATAGTCTCACTTTTAACATTTTGAATAGTAACTAACTTTTCCCATAAAATAGGTTTGGATTATTTACTTTCCAATATTGTAGCTTTTTCAATAGATAAAATAATATTTTTTTTTTCTTATTATTATTATTTTCTTTTCTTTTCGAAGAATTAAAATATGTATTCAGTTTATGTATTTTAAAAATTAAACTTTCTTTGATTTAAACCATTTTTTCAATCCAATACAATGCCTCATCATGTCTGAAATCAAAGCTGGCAACCGCAAAGGCCGCCAGTGCAGTAGCAATACTGGCACTCTGCACTGAACATCATTATCAGTTCTGTCTCATTCCAGTACATCGCCAATACTGGTGCACAGTACTCCTCCGGCTTCTTTGACAGTACTCATTTGTCGCACACTGTCCTAATGCTTACTTCCAGTACTTTACTAGTACTTATACCCACGACTGCCCCATTACTGAATCCCAGTACTTATATTAATCACTGCGCCAATACTGATGCGCAGTACAGTATTTTAGTACAGCCCCGAAGTTGGCAATCAGTATTGAACAGCGTTATCATCCCAAGATTATGCCATATCGACGCCAGTGTTGGGCTACCGGTACCACGCCAATGCTGCCAAACTCTGGCCAGTACTGAGCCAATGCTGCGCCAGTTGTAAATTTCCCATTGGGTGAATTTATTTAGATAGAAAGAAATAAAATCATCCTCGAGTTCAATTAACTATATTATACAGTAGCCTTAGTGGAAGATTGAAAAATTTGAAATATTTTAATATGTTTATTTTGTATTTAGCTTATTTTTGGTAAACTTACTTTCAATTTTCAACGTGCAATAGGAAAAACTGACCTTTCTAAATAAGAGGTGAAAAGCGAGCATATATCTGTGAATTAAAAGGCATGTGATCTCATATCAAGTGTTTTTTATATGGCTTAAGAAGAGATAAGTGACGGGCAGGGACGGGCAGTGCACCTTTAATAAGTCAAAGCACGTGTGAAAAAGCGTGGAATAAAATGCACGCTGTATTATCTCTCTTTCGAGTCTCGAAATTGTTTGCAGTATCTTATTTCATGTGACACGTCGAGAGGTTGACGGACCTAGCATATAGCAAATGAATGATTTTCAAACGTTGCGGTTCGACTAAGAAAGCAAACTTTTGCCAGCAGGAAAAAGAAGTGATCTCTATAGAGAACGAAAGCAGAGTCCAATGAAATATATGCAGACTTAGAGGGTCAGTGCATCAAATGTTTTCTAAAATCAAAACTTTTAAACACGTATGGATTTTATCTCGAGTCCTCGCTCACTCACTACTCGACGCCAGAATAAAGCGATAAGAATCCTGAGCACATAACCTACCATAAGAAATGCTTTATTCCTTTAGATACTCTCTTACCTATATTATTCGATTGGCTTGAAATATTTTCTAATTTAAATTTTTGTCATCTTCCTCTTTATCCTTGAGTTCTAGAATATTCTACATTATAATCGACACGTTTGGGATATAATTTTTTATAACGCAAAATGAAATGCGTCATGAAAATGACCTTGAACCTGTTGTTACATACATTTGGCTGGCACCATTGCGCAATATTGGAAAAATTTCGCGCTTTAATTTGACGCGTTCATCAAGAATATTCTAGAAGAATGTTGAATATGTTATCTATAAGGAAGCAATGAATCAAATTTAGCTAGCCAAAACAGGATGTCATGCATAGCCCTCCGTATCAAATTTTATCTGTATACCTGCAACTTTCTTGCGCATTCAATAAATATTTTATCTGTAAGAAAGCAATAAATCATCCTTGAAATAACTATATGACGCAGTAGAAATTGCCAGGACAAAATATAACCTTGAAAGTATTTACGCGAAAAATTCTTGAGATAAGAATAACCTTGGACCTGTTGTTACATACATTTGGCTGGCACAATTGCGCAATATTACTCTGTGACGTCATGATGGAATGTTGTAGGGGCTTTTAGAATGAACAAAATACATGCATATCCACACTCCGTCTTGTAAAAGTGGCTAAAAAAAGTGAGATCCAGAGTATATATAT
>CAKNWT010188735.1:0-10113 GCA_932066315.1 Andricus coriarius
TTGAGAGGATACAAAATTTTAACATTTTGAAAATAAGGATTCAAACCTGTACAGCACAAACTCACAATATACACAAAGTTTCAAATTTGGTAGACATTTCAATCCAAACAATCAGCATCCCGAGAATAGTTCAAATTGCATACTTGATTTTAAAGCTTCAAGGCTGAACCCCAAAGTGCACCAAAGTATGCACCCCGCAAGAATGCCACATCGAAATTGTTCTAAATTGCACGTCATGCAATTATAATGACATTTAAGTGAGTGGATACATTTTTCCATCAAGAATTAACAAAACTCTGACAGTATTGAAAATCTGATAGAAATGAGATCAATAATAAGCATCTACGTGAACTTTTATTCTGTATAATTCATGTGATATTTTACTGACATAATTTATCGTGAGCTCAGTCTATTTTTGATACTCAATGTTGAAAGGCGTTCCTTTTTTTACACAACGAAATTTCATTCCATATACGTCGGATACTTTTCCTATTAACAACTCTTTCGAAATACATTAATAGCATTGCATTCTTCAAAAAAAAAACGTCAAATAATTGACCAGAACTATGAAATTTAAAAACAGGAAAACTTACTTTAAGTTCATGCACCCCTCGCCAACCCACTATCCGGCTCGAAGGACCAAAATGTTTTGAATTAATAACGGACTGGCGTGGGCTAGCGAAGGAACCATGCTCGGTCATGTCAAAGTCGCTAAATACCTATTCCCGATTGAGTCCGGCATACGAGTCCCCGAGTATATCCATTGGACCACTCCCTTGGTGTCCAAAAAAAGGTTTTGGTTGTTGGTGAAAATTAGCACAGATGTAGCCTCCGGAAGCTACGACCACGATCGTTCACCGAACGACCGATCCCGACGCGACCGGAGGTGATACGTCATCCGACTCGTCACTTCCCGCAACACCAGAAGACGATCGAGTCGGGAAATCACTGAACTGAATTGAGACTTGAAGAGCCACGGACTTTAACACACACAATTGATCTCCGATCGTTGCAACCCCGAAAAACCAGCCACCCAGCCTACACCTTGATAGTAACTGGGGTCTCTCAGAGAAGGGAGCCCGGCAGCCCCCACCAAGGCACGATCAAGCGACAACATGAGTCACCACACAAGCCAAAAGGAAGCCCCTAAAACTCATAAACAGAAAAGGAACCTTGAACGAGAAGAAGCATTGAGAGGATTCCATGCGATGATCAATGAAGCCCGAAGGTCAATCAAAGGGAAACAATAACATCAAATAAATGATTAACAGATGGATAGGGGGTTAAGGCAAGGGTGTCTGCTTAGTCCAATGCTTTTCGCAATTTCAATTGCGGATATGGAAAGTAAGCTGGAGGCCGGGGTGGTAGGAGGAGTCAGGATAGGAGGGGTTAGGATTTGGTTACTAGCGTATACAGATGATATAGTGTTGCTGGCAAAAAGCGAAGAGGCCTTAAAGGAGATGATGAAGAGGTTGAGAAGATATCTGGATAAGAAGAGGTTAGAGCTGAATACGGAAAAGTCTAAGGTTATGGTGTTCAAAAAAGGAGGTGGAAGGGATAACGGAGGGAAGTGGAAGTGGAAGGGAGAGGCGGTGCAGGAGGTGAAAGAGTTTGTGTACCTGGGCTTCGTATTTAGGAGGAGTGGGGGAGTAGATGGTCACATAAAAGAGAGAGTGAGGAGGGCAAATGTGGTGATGAGGCAGGTCTGGGGGTTGGGAAAGAAGTTATTCGCAGATGATTTTGAAAGGAGAATGAAATTGTTTGACTCGCTAGTGATGAGTGTGCTATTGTATGGCGTAGAGGTATGGGGGTGGAAGGAAAGTGAAGAGGTAAATGGGACTCAGGAGAGGTATGTAAAGTGGACATTGGGGTTGGCAAGGAACACGGCTAATTATATTGTCAGGAGGGAGACGGGGAGAACGAGTGTAGGGATTCTAGCGGGGAGTCGGGCGTGTAAATATGAGGAGAAATTTTTGGAAGAGGGGGGAAGTAAGCTGGTTAGGGAGTGTTGGTGGGAGAAGGATAACAGGAGAGGGGGTGGGAGGATGGAGGCTGAAAGGGAAAGGTATTTTAGAACGAATAGACTACAGATGGATGAAGTGAGAAGGGTGCATGAGGAAGGACGGAAGGTATATGAGTTGGTCAAGAAAAACGGCATAGAGAGAGAGAGAAGGCAGCAGGGGAAGAGAGAATAAGAGAGTCAAGGTTTAACGGGAACTATGTGTGGATAATGCCAAGGTCGAGAGCGCAATATTTGTGTGAGAAAGGAGAGAAAGGAAGTCAGGAGCTTATAGCGAGGATGAGGTGTGGGTGCATGGAGGATTTTAATAGGTTCTGGCTCACGAGTGAAAAGAGGATGTGTGAACTGTGTGGGAAGGGGTATGCAAAAGTGGAGCACTGGTTGGAGGAGTGTGTAGAGGTGGAAAGAAGTGAAATGAGCATGGAGGTATTGATGCATGACAGGGGGGACAAGAGGGCAGTAGCATGGGTGAAGGAGTGTTGGGTAGGATGGAAAAGAAGAGAAGGAAGGAGGAAGAGGAATGGAGGAGGAAAGATTGTAAATAGGAGATGAAGTAGATATAAGTAGTATGTAAATATTGTGAATAGTAGATAAGCATTAGGTAGTGGACGCGGAAGCGAGAGAGTAGGGACATGCGAGCGAGGCAAAGCGAGGCAAAGCGAGGCGAAGCGAGAAAGGCAAGGCGATAATAACGTGCCATCCTAAATATAAGGTATGGATGGATGTTAGTTTTAAGGCTTAGTTTTAAGGAAAATTGTGTAAAAATAAGGAAAGTGTAAGCAAGTCAATTTTTTAAGGCCAACAGGCTGAAGAATAAACGTTTATACATACATACATACATACATACATATATATATATAAAAATATATTCAATAAAGTTGAAAAGAAAATGATTTAAATATGAAAAGAATTTTAAAAGAGTTTCGTATTATGTAAAAAAAATATAATAAGAATAGATAAAGGGATTTAATTTAATCTAAAGATAAAATGAAGGTTTTAATTTAAATATGAATAGGATATTGAAAGATCTGTATTATTCTCAAAGTATAGCAGGAATACTTTTATTAAAGTTGAAGTTGAAATTAATTTTTTAATTTAAATATGAAAAAGAGTTTAGAAGAGTTTCGTATTATTTAGAAAAATAATGTAAAAGATTTAATTTCGAGTTGAAGATGAAATTGATCTTAAAATATAAATGTGAAAATAATGTTGAGAAGTCTGTATTATTTTCAAAGTATAGAAAAAAATATTTGATTAATGTTAAAAATAGAATTAATTTCTTAGCTTAAATATGAAAAAGAATTCATAAGATTTTTGTATTATTTAGATAAATAAGTATAAAGACAAGTATTTAATCGAAGTTTCGTAGCATTTACCAATTTTAATACGAAAAAGACTTCGAAAATTTTTTGTGAAATTTATTTTTATACGAAAAAGACTTAGAATTGATTTTTACCAGGTTTATAAGCTTAAATCCGTTGTTTGCTCAGAGATGGCGGTAGTGAACATATTTAGCTACAATAGAAACGTCATGCTTTTTTTGTGTGAGTTCGACACCTGGCTACATGAATCAGTGCACATATTCAGTTTTTTTATACAACAACATAAATTTTTCCTTGAGTAATCATGTCTAGTTTTGTGCCAGAAAAGGAGCATTTGCGGGAAGCTCTACTTTTTTGCTTCAATTTGAAGAAATCGGCTGCCGAATCACATCGAATGCTTGTGAAGGCCTATGGTGACAGTGCTTTATCGGAAACAACTTGCAGAGACTGGTTTCGTCGGTTCAAAGACGGTCATTTTGACTTGAGTGACAAAAAGCGTGAAAATCGGCCCAAAAAAGTTGAGGACCATGAATTACAGGCTCTTTTATATGAGGACCATACACAAACACAAAAAATGCTTGCCGAACAGTTAGGTGTTACTCAACCGGCCATTTACATTCATTTACATGCCATGGGAAAGATCCAAAAAATAGGAAAATGGGTACCCCATGAATTGAACGATAGGCAGATAGAGCGACGCCAAAACACATGTGAAATCTTGCTTGCTAGACACAAAAGAAAGTCGTTTCTGCATCGTGTGGTGACTGGAGACGAAAAGTGGATTTATTTTGAGAATCCGAAACGAAGAAAATCGTGGGTCGATCCCGGACAACCATCAACTTCTTTCTCAAGACCTAATCGCTTTGGACGCAAGACGATGCTGTGCGTTTGGTGGGATCAGCAGGGTGTCGTCTACTATGAGCTATTAAAACCTGGTGAAACTGTCGATGCTCACCGCTACCACCAACAACTAATCAAATTGCGCCGTGCTTTGCGTGAAAAAAGGCCGGATTATGAAGAAAGACATGAGAAGCTGATTTTTCTTCACGACAACGCCCCATCGCACACGTCAAAAATGGTCCAAAACTACTTGAAAACACTCAACTGGTAGGTGCTACCTCATCCCGCTTATTCACCAGACCTGTTCCCTTCTGATTACCACTTGTTTTCGTCGATGGGTCACGCACTCGCTGAACAACACTTTGATTCGTACGAAGACGTCGGAAAATGGCTTGACGAGTGTTTTGCATCGAAAGATAAAGACTTTTTTTGGCGTGGTATACACAAATTGCCCGAGAGATGGGAAAAATGTATAGCAAGCGAGGGAAAATACTTTGAATAAAGTTTATTTTATTTTCTGCAAAAAAAAACGATTTTTTTTTGCCTAAAAAACAGCGGATTTAAGCTTATACACCTGGTATATTTTAATTCGAAAAGAAACTCAGAAAATTTTCGTAAAATTGATTTTTATTTTTTTTTAATTCGAAAAGAAACTTAAAAAGTTTTCGTAAAATTGATTTTTATATTTTAATTCGAAAAGAAACTTAGAAAATGTTCGTAAAATTGATTTTTATTTTAATACAGAGAAAAATTGTGAAAGATTTGCTGAAATTTACATTTTTCAAATTAATATAGAAGAGAACTTAGAAAAATGGGCTGAAATTTATATTTTGTTATTTTAATATAGAGAAGAATTTAGAAAAAATTTTGTGAAATTTATATTTTTTTTATATTTAATATAGAGAAGAACTTGAAAAGATTTGCTGAAATTCATATTTTTCAAATTAATATAGAAGAGAACTCATCGTTTGCGAAAACAAAATATGCTGCGTTGTGGCTTGTGGTTTGGTGACAAAAAACCACCTATGAACATTTTTCTCCGTCCATTTATCGACGAACTTGGTCGTTTACATCATCACGGATTTTTATCAACAACATTTTCAGATAAGCAACCCATAAGAATCAAGGTACAACACACTCTTCTCTCCCCAGTAGATTCATCTGCACGCCCGGCGATACAAATTATAAAACAATATAACGGAAAATTCGGCTGCTCCTATTGCCTTCACGAAGGAGAAATTGTGCCTTTGGGGAGGGGCCATGCTCACGTTTACTGTGGAGATATAAAAAAATAACGAACACTAGAGCAACACAATAAAGACGCTAAAAAGGCTACCGGAAAGTTGCCTGTTCGCGGTGTTAAAGGGCATTCAGTTGTTAGCCTTTTACCATTATTTCATATAATCAAATGCTTCCCTCCAGAGTATTTACATTCAGTTTGCGAAGGTGGTGTTGACTTACTCGTTAGCGCACTTTTCGATTCTGAAAACTCTGATAAAGAATGGTACTTAGGTAGAGTGATTGGTGCTTTCGATGAAAAGCTAATGCGGATGAAACCTCCATCTAAGTTAACAAGAACACCAAACTCGGTAAAAAACTTGAAACGCTGGAAAGCTTCCGAATTAAAAAATTTCCTTATATATTATTCGTTGCCATGCTTTGAAGATTTTCTACCTCCAATCTATTACAAACACTGGTTGTTATTCGTATATAGTGTTTACGTGTTTTCTAAACCAAAAATAACTGATGGTGAGTTTTTGAATGCCAAAGAAGCACTTCGAAAGTTTGTATTGTCTATTGAAAGTCTGTATGGAAAAAAGTACATGACGTTCAACATACACATTTTATTACACATTCCACAAGCTGTAATTGATTTTGGTCCTCTTTGGACGTGGTCGACTTTTCCTTATGAAAATTATAATGGAGTTTTAAAGAACCTATTTCGCGGAATGCAATTTGTCCCTGAACAAATATTTAAATTTTACGCAAGACTTGGATACATGAACACAGCATCCGAGATCTTTAGCAGGGAAAATTGCAGCGAAAGAGGTAAACATGTATTTCAACTTCTCATGAGAGAATGTGGAATAAAAAGATCTATACAGTAAGGAAATTGTTTATGAGTGTTTGGTGCTCCAGTTTATATGAAATTAACTTTAACGCAAAAAGTCATACACGGAAAAAAAAGTTCTTTAAACTTTCTTGAATTATTTCAAGAGTCGGAGATGAGAGCGAACCTTGAACAAATTTGCTATATTCTGTATAATTTTCATGATTTAATGTAGAACAAATCTAGATTAACACTACAAGAGTTCTGTAAACTTTATATTGAACTCCGATTTAAGAAAGTTCAATAAAATATATAGTGAAATTCATTGGAAAATGTTGAAGACTTTCGTAGAAATCACAATTGAGGTATTGAGAGTTTGTAATCACATAATTATAAGGTTTAAATACCTCAATTCAGTAAAATGTATAGAAAAATTCTTGAAATAATGTTTAAAAATCAAATAGAAATTCGATTCGAGGTATTGAGTGTTTGTGAACTACTTCAATATGATATCTATAGACCTCAGTTCTATAAAATGTAGTTGCGCAGTCGCTACTGTGCGCATGCAGCTACATTTTCTGCATTCCCCTGGCCAATGTGTTTAACAGATAACGCCGGCTAGTAAATAATAATTTATTAGTGAATTATAACTTATTTAAATTTATATAACTTATATAAACTTCTTCTATATAGCTATCTAACTTCTTATTAATCTTGAATCTACTAGAACTTATAACCAAGAAATAATTTGCGATTAAAAATTTTTTCGAGATTTAAAATTTCCAAAATTATAAGTATTACAGTGATGATTGAAATTTTAAAAGCAAAAAAAAATGGTTAAGAAACGGGTCACAAAAATTTGTCACGCGACCCTGCATAGCTGTAGCTTATATTTTAGATTTTTTGTTTAATACTCCGAGTTAAGTTAGCTGCGAGGTTTTGTTAGGAGTTGCGAATGCGTAGGTAGGGGGTTCGAACCCACAGCGAATAAGAATCTTATTAGCGTGCGATTATTAATGTAGTGATTGTATGCATAGTAGTAAACAATTACGTAATTAAATACGTGAAAAAATATCAAAGCATAATAATAATAATGAAGATTAATTTTTTTAAGCGAATAATCGGTCATCATTTTATAGAACTGTTTTTAGATTTTCTAGAACTATTCTACGTTTTTCGCACCTGTCTTCTAATAGAGATTACGTTACCTCATTCTTTACATTTCATAGCATTTTGTAACACATTTAGTAGAATAGTTCAATGCAATGTAAAACCAAGAAGATTTTAACTTTTATTAAACCACCCGTCGTATCCTCTACTATAGGACTAGTTTTATCAAATTTAATGAAATTTTTTGGTCCGTGTAACTCTCTAAATCCGAATTAGTAGAAATTTTACTAATGCAATTAGTAGCATTGTATCTGACTGTTAAATTAGTAATTTTATCAGTTTTTACTAAATGAAATGGTAAGATTGATGTTACTAAATGAATTAGTAAGGGTATTCTACTAATCTGTTTAGTTGTGCCGACTTACTAATTCAATGAGTAGCATACAATTATATTAATAATAATTGTGTATGAACGATGCAATATTTAAAACTGAAACGGTATTGGGATCCGATGCGCTGCAATACACCATCTATTTTTTCACTGCGGCCAAAATGTGAACTCGGGAAATCAGGTAGAATAACAGCGTACTCAGAAATTAAAATATTAATATTATTATTATTGTATAAAATCTCTGATAGAAAATAAAATGAGATTTTTATTTTCCTAAGCGACGAAAATTGTTATTTAATCTAAATTTTAAACATAATTAAAAACTCTTTTGTCTTCAAAAAAGCCTTTTTTGAACCACCGTATTGGTAAACTTCGAATAAATCAAAATAAATGTATCTACATACTTTAAACCGCGAGAATGTTAATGTAGTTTATTTATTTTTTTAGTGAAAATCAAACTATTATGTTTGATAACTGATCGTTTTTAGTTGAAAATTCAAATATTCATCCCTTTGCTTGAAAATCCAACAGCTTGTTTGCAATTGTTTCTCTCCCTTGACGACTGAAAAATCTTCTTAAGTTGAAAATTAAACTCATGTCGAAAAGTAGTTTTTTTTTGTGTTAAATTGAACTGTTTCTGATTACAACTTATTTTTTTTGCTTAGGATAACAACTACTTGATTTTTCGTTTAGAATTAATCTTTTTTGGAATACAAATTTTATTTTGTGAGTTGAAAGTTAAACTCTTTTGTTGAACATTAATTTTTGTTGGTTCAAGATTCATCATTTCAATAACAAATTCATATCTTTGGTTTAACCAACTCATATCATATCTTTAGTTTAACATAATAAAAAATTTTAAATTGAACCATCCAATTTCAGGTTGAAAAATTATAATTTTTAGTTGAAAATTAAACTATATCGCCCAATGATTAAGTATTTTAGTTAGATATTTATAAGCTTGGTTAACATTAATTTTTTCAACCGAAAATTGAAACTGAAAAATTGAATTTTTATTTTGGAAACTGATATTTTTTGTTAAAAATCAAATATTTCGTTAAAAATTCATGTATTTGGTTGAAAATCGTATTTTTTGGTATAAAATTAATCTTTTTGTATAAAAATTAATTTTCTTGTTTTGAAATTCATCTTTTTGGTTGAAAATTGAAGTACCCCAGTTAAAAATGTACAATTACAGTTGAAAATTCAATTTTTTTATTTTATTTTAATTTATCTACTTCAATTTTTTTATCATTTTTTTCAGGTAATTTTTTGGTCGAAAATTAATTTTTTTAACTGAAAATTAAGCTATTTGGTTGAAAGTTTGTCTCTTTTAGTTGAAAATTCATCTATTTTCTTGAAAAAACGTATTTTATGGTAGAAAGTTATTCTTTCTGTTTCAAAATTGACCTTCTTGTTGGAAATTTTATCTTTTTGGTTGAAAATTTAAGTATTCCAGTTAAGTATTCATCATTTTAGTTGAAATTTTATCTTTTAGATTGAATATAAAAACTACTTGGTTGAAAGTTATTCTTTTGTTAAAAATGCGTCATTTTGGATCAGAATTCAGCTATTTCAGTTAAAGATTTATCATTTTAGATTAAACTTTGTTGTTTTTT
The DNA here is from genome assembly GCA_932066315.1 of Andricus coriarius. Taxonomy (NCBI): domain Eukaryota; kingdom Metazoa; phylum Arthropoda; class Insecta; order Hymenoptera; family Cynipidae; genus Andricus; species Andricus coriarius. Next base: position 9,353 of record CAKNWT010188735.1, read on the forward strand.
TCTGGAAATTTAATTTATTAACTGAAAATTTAACTATTCCATTTTTGTTTGAAAACTGATATTTTTCGTTCAAAATTCAACTGTTTGGTTGAGAATTCATGTATTTTGATGAAAAATCGTCTTTTTTGGTAGAAATTTAATCATTTTGGTTCCAAATTCAACAATTTAGTTAAAAATTACCCTATCTTGTTTAAAAAGGAATATTTCTACTATGAACTTTAGGAATTTGAAACGGTTCAAATTGAATTTAATACAGGACCCACATTAATTTGACCTAAATATGCACTGAGTTTTAAGTATGAGAAGATAAAATGGAAATTGCTTTGCATTATTATTTAAATTCATAGATTAATGTATTTTAATAAAATTCTCTTAATTGTAAAATAAGTTTTTTAATTTATTTGAAACTACTGTTTACAATTTTAACCAGCAATACATTTACCAATTCATTTAGTAGTAGCATTACCATTTCCTTTAGTAGATATAGTTACTAATTCATTTAGTCAGTTATTCTTACTCATTGAATTAGTCGATTTTTACTAATTACTAGTAAACGAATCGGCACTATTTGAATTTGTAGAAAACTATTACCAATTAGTAGTTTTCTACTAATGTAGATTTAGAGAGAATAGAAGAAGTATTAAAAGAAGAAATTAGCGATTCAGCTGAAAGTTATGAACGCTTCATATATAAAAATATATTGTACCATACGTCTAAGAACAACAGAGTAGCTAAAAGAAACAATAGCACTATTAAAACTA
>CAKNWT010188742.1:0-10856 GCA_932066315.1 Andricus coriarius
ACTTACAGCGCGAAATTAGTACTGGAATCTGTGTACTCATGCCAGTACTCACTTGAGTACACGGTTTTTCCAGTACTCATTTTTCGTAAGGGGTGAGGCTTATCATCCAGTTCAGCCAGATCTTTGGGCTTGAGAGAAACCTGAATGTTGATATTCTCCGGGTCTTGAAGCATCGATCTACCTCTATTGGATGCCTGCTCGCGGTTGGTCTCAGTGTCGCCTCTCTTTTTCTGTTGCCGGCTTGTTCTGGCTGCGGTTGAGTAGGCGCTCCACTTATATAACCCCTTTTTCGGAGTTCCTCGGCACGGTTTCGCAGACGTTTATGCGAAAAATGCGAGAGCTCTGAGTGCTTCTCGCACCACAGAGTATGCAGACGCGCCATGAAACATTTTCGATCAGGGGCCATACTGGTATCATAGCACTCCAGCAGATCGTCTCTGAGTCGATCCGTCCACTTGAAAGTAATGAGATTCTGCCGGTCCATTACATTGACACAAGTCATATAGAGTTTCGAGAAATATTTCCCCAATAGACACTTTAAACAAATCTTGTTCTTGTAAATACTCATAGTTTATCTGATAAAATACAAGGTTTAAAAAACCTCGTTCATACTAACAGAAAATAAATTTGTTTGCAAAAAACACGATAAAGTAAAAGAAGTACGTTTTTCTGTAAAAAAATACATTACACAAAAAATTATTGGTAGCATAATTTTTAAAGATTATTGCGGTACCTCCGTGCTAAACTCGCCAATCTGGAGTTAGCAGTCTAAACTCTCCAATCTCTTTTGGTGTTGGCACCAAACGCCGCTACGTGTACGTGAGGCTACGGCCAGCACAAAACGAGATTGGAGAGTTTAGACTGCTAACCCCAGATTGGAAAGTATAGCATGGAGGTACCGATTGAACAAAATTATATTTATAAAAACGTTGATGAAGAAAAAAATAATAAAATAAAAAAGTGTAGGCAGCGAGAATGAAACACGCAACCTTTCGGCTATGAAGCCGAAGCACTACTGCCTGAGCTAACGGCCGATTTAAAGTATGTTTCGCCAAGCTCTATATGCCTTGTGGCGGATGTTTCAAAGTCGATTTTCTCGAAAACGGCGACAAATTGCATAAAATTCATTTTTTATAAATACACTCTAATTTATAATATATTTTTTTTAATGAAGAAATTTAGATCAAACGCTATAATTGTAGAAAAATACATAAAGGAACTTAAATTTCTTTCTTTTTATTTTTTTAATATTATTTTTAAATGAAACAAGTTTACAGTTTACATTAATTTTCTATATGAATTTTCTGAATGTTGAAGCTTTGATTTTAAAACTCTTTCAATTTAAAATAATTAATATTTGGAACGATATTCAACAAAATTGATCAGCTTTGATTTTTAAATTTTACCAAACTAAATATATTCGAATGTTATACTCTAAAATTATTCAAATTTGATAACTTTTTCTACCTTTTAATTAATATTTCTTTAATTTCAAACTCTTTAAATTGCAATTGTTTAATTCAACTATTAAGGCCTTAACTTTGAAATATTACGATTGAAATATGAATTGGTTCATTTTTAGGGTTTCGTAACCCCAGGCTGAAACCCTTATTCTTTCGGTTGGGTGTCCGTTCGTCCGTGGTAATTTTTCCCTCGGGACCTCCTATCCCTCAAAATCCTCATACACTACCGGTCAACAGTTTAGGTTCACCTCTTTTTTGATGATTGATTAAGTTCTCTTAATTTTAATTATGTGACAGCAAAAATTTTTTCTCTTTGAAGGATTAAGATGCTCTCAAAATTCAGTATAAAATGAGTCCAGGATGAAGCCTATTTGTCTATTTTCTTAATAGATTTTGCAAAAATAGTGTAATTTCAATTTTTTCTTAAATTTGAGGTAATATCTGAAATAATCAACATTTTGTAACGTTCTTAGGTTCATTTTAAAGCTATTTATCTACAGTACATATCGCAATAGCTTATTCGAATAAATCTAAAAATGTTTCTTATCACAGTACAAGAACTTAAAGTTGTAACTGTACCTTGTAACTGTTATTCTTGCACTGTGATAGGATTTCTTTCAAAATTATGCTTATAAGTGTACATTGAAATGTACACTATTTTTGCAATATCTACTTTAAAAATAAACGAATTGGCTTCATCCTGGGCTCATTTTATGTAAAATTTTGAGAGCATTGAATTATTTAAAGAGAAAAAATTTTATATCTGGCATGATTAAAATTAAACGAACTTCATCAATCATTAAAAAAGAGATGAACCCAAACTTTAGACCGGTAGTGTATCCCTCGGAACCACCCCTATCACACCTGAACCAACCTATCCATTTGGGACTCCACATATCCCTCGCAACCTTCATTATCCTTTAGGACCCCAGTTATCACACGGGACCCAATCTATTTCTCGGACCTCTTACCCCGCGGAACGTCCTGCCCTTACCTAGAGAATGCCCCCATCCTATGGGACACCCCTATCAGCATGTCGCCTACTTTGTCTTATTTCTTAATAATGGAATTTGAAACTAATAGATTTCGAAAGTTTTAATCTTAAAAATATTCAACTATTAAGGTTTAAAAATTAAAATGGTACGATTTTGAACATTTTTTCTTCAAAGATTCAAACAAAGTGGAAAATGTCGTACAATCCGGGGCCTAGAATGAAAATAAAGAACAGACAAATGTAAAGTATTCTAAATAAAATGTTGTAGGGGAAACCACCCTACAGTAGATAGGAAAAAATTCAACAGCATTTACTGCATCAGTTTCCAAAATTAAAGAAAAATTGTCTTTTTGAAATAAAGCTTACATACTTAATTGAATATTCTTATAGAAAAAAACATCACGAAATTAGTAAATTAGCTGTATTAAATATTTTTATTAGACCTGGGCTAGGATACGATTTTGACACCTCTATCCATCAATAGATAATAATCGTTTCTGGTATTGCTCCTGGGCATGACAGAATACTTAATTCTCGATAATTATAATTTATCAATAGTATACTTACAATTAAATTCAGTTTATGGAGTAAATGATAGTTCAAACTATGATTATTTTTACAAAAATCACAAAAGCTTAAATTTTTGACATTTTTTTTATCTCTGATATTCCGTGAGATTGATACGAGATGTTTAATCTTCGTACCATTTAACCTGACTTTAGATGACAGGAAAATTCAGAATTTTTACATACCTTAATCCTAAGAAACCTATCATTTCCGAAAGACTCTTTAACACAACTAATGTGCTCTTAAAAAACTAATAACTTACACTATTTTCTTGGTTTATTATTTACCATAACTTAAATTTAAAAACTTTACAAATCAAAATAAACAAACCCAACCTTTAACTTAAACCAACTGCGAGACAGTCGCAGAGCTGCCAATTTTGACAGCGACATTTTTCGCAATTTTGCGATTATCTATTGTTAAAAGATTAAAAAAAAAATTGTTTAGGTTAAAAATTAATTTTTTTCTCGCAAACATTAATTATTTATAAAATTTCAATGAAACTTCGTCAGAAAGTATAGTATCCTTGCTGAAATGTTATACTAACAAAAAGAATTAACATTTTTTGCCAGTTTTCCAGTTAAATAAGATTATCTACTGTAGGATGCTTTCCCCTATATTAGCTGTTGGGACCATTTTCCGACATATATTTCCGTGCTTGAGATGGCGAACATGTTCTTTTAGGCAATCAGCTAATAGACTCGAAAATATTTTCAAAGGCAATGTGAAAAAATAGTTGAAAATAGCGAGCCATGTGAGAAAATAGTAGCATTATAGTGGCATTTTTCAAAAACAGTAGCAAAGTTGTTGCATCACTAAAAAAGTGCCAATAGTAGCGTGAGTCCGATTCTTGCAACATGATAAATTAATAATAATTACCTCTAAATCGTCACCCGAGAACTCTGAGGCGACATCTTGGGTTCTTTGGAAAGTCATATCGCTGGTGGGCATATACAATGACGTGATATCGTGAACAGGAAAGTCTGGTGGGTTTTCAAGGTTCATAGAATTTTGTATTCTCATGCTCCAGGACATGTCACCAGTCGGTCTTCTAATGTAAATTTCTGCCCATCCTTGACACCAACATGCACAAGGATCAAACTCCTCTGACTTCTCACTGTTGAGTATTAGTTCCAGTTTTGAAGGTTCTGACTGTTCCTTCTCAGGTACTTCAGTAGGAACTTCCCGTTTCAAAGAATCGCTTTCCTCCAGTGGTTTTTTAGATTCCTCTGTTGGAGAATTCGTGGCGGTATTAACATTCGAACTAGCATGTCCAGCTGATGATTGCCTTGATAATTTATCTTCTTTGGAACCTTCGCTGCTAGACGCTCGCCATAAGCCAGATTGACTTGATTTTGAATGCTCCGGTGTTGGCGGGGTTGCCTTACAAACAGCCCAACAGTTGTCACAAAGACCACCTCTCATTGCTTTGTTGCTGCACCCACTGGTAGTTACTGTAATTAACTTGTGTCCTAATAGCCAGGTCATTGATTGACCTTCTTTTAGCAAAAAATCAGCAGTAGGAAGTCTGCAAAATCAAATTAAATTTTTGTTAAATTAGGAATATTCCCACTAATAGACGCTCAGGTAATAGTTCTAGTATTGTCATCATCTTCGCGTTCGTCTACGCCTCGTTAGTACAAGCTCACGCTCGGATAAAAAGACTGTTTGCTTCCTAGGTATACAATATACTATAGCTTCAAAGACGTTTCTTTTTTAGAAAAATGATTATTTTGAAATCTTAATTTCAACTCTTTGTCAAGCCTAGAAAGGTGTTGCTAAAAATGGTTTAGAATCATAAAATCAAGAGTAAATCCTACTCTTTACATATAAATCAAGAGCATGATTATATATTATGCAATTGTTGAGTATTCATAAAAAATTATTAATTGTGCAATACAAATTTGTGGGAAGCCAAAAGCCCGATATTCGTCGTTATATTTCATTTGTTATAAGGTGCAACGTCAGATGTTATGATTTAAAACAATTTTTAGAAAAACTTGTCTAGATTTGGCGATGAGTTGAACTCAATATTTCAAAATGTTAATTTTGCCTTTAAAAAAACGTTTACCTTTGACGTTAAATATTTTTTGACCCATATTAAAATAATTGTAACCTAGGTATTAAATTCATGAGACCGATTCCATTTCAAATCATGCAGAGTGGTTCAGGTTAGGGTTAATGAAAATAAAGGGATACGTAACTCATAGTTTAGCCGAAAAAAAATTATCTTAGTAATTGAGCAATTTCATGTCAAATCATCTGAAGAATTTAATCTATTGTTAGTAATGTTGATGGAAATTCTAGTATCCGTTCCCTTAGATGTTGAGAAAACCCCCTAATGTGCTCTTAAAGCCCTGTAAACGTAAAAAATGGGATCTCCTTCAGTTTTCGAGAAATAATTTAAAAAGTACGCCGAAACGATGCACACGATGTGAAAAACCATGTAAATAATAGACGAAAAGTAGACGAATATTATACTCGCATGCACGAACTTCAGAGTTCAGACCATCAGACTCTCGCGCGCTGGGCACACCATGCCATGGCCTGTGTTCTTAATTATTTTTTGAAAACTAAGAGTGATCCCATTTTTAGATTTACAGGGCTTTTAGAGGACATTGTAAGCTATCTATAGAAAAATTAAAGAAAATCAAAGCAGGATTTTTTTCAAAAAATCAGTTTAAAAATTTGTTCTTGAAAAATCTAAAAAGTCTTAAAATTTTTTTTTTTAATATTTATTCCAAACTACGTCTTATTATTTATAAATAATAAAAAAAAATCTTCATATCTTTAAGCTCAACAAAGTTATGAAAGTTCAAAACAAGGACGAAAATTTTAAATTTACCAGCTATAGACATTAACCTTCCAATTGTCAAAATCTGTCAAAAGTGACAGATTTTTCTTTAAATGCTGTTTTTTTCTACTGCACTGTAAAAAAAGTTGGTGTAAATTTACATCCTGCGACGATGGAAATAATTCGATCGGTGTGGCACATAGTAAATAAGCAGAATTCCGTAAAAATACATACTTTTGTTCTCAACCTACGTCCGCCATAAAGAAATACATGCAGGACGTTTTCCCGTCGTCGACCGTGAAATTAGGTACGGGTCGGAAATCTACGAAATTTCGTTGAATTTTGTCTTCAGCTTTTATAATCGAAAAGATATTTAGAAATTTGGTTCCCCTAAAACTTGTCGGTGATTCAAATTTCAATATCTTTTTCATCTTTGACTTATAATTATCAAATTTCCCTGACTTTTCACTGATTTGCAGTTTTTCTTTAACCTACAGCCACCTTGCTACTATTCACAACTTTTCACACACAAATTTAAAAATTCATTTTTATCGAGACATGAAGTGCAAAACAACGTCATACTTCAGAGTCCCGAATGGACAAAATTTACGTCCTGCACATAATTCTGCGGCGTTCGTCAGGGCGGACGTACTCCCTCGCGACAGAAAAGCACACATAGTCAAAATTTACATATACTTTCGTAGACTTAAAGCCCCAAGTAAAATTATCATCTTACGTAAACTTACTATGTCCCACGCTGATCGAATAATTTCCATCATCAGACGTAGTAATTTTACAGTCGACTGCAAATGGAACAACCCTCGTTCTATTTTTACATTGTGACCTGAAGTTAAATCACACTAGATTGCAAATAAATACTGTAGTATCGTAAATTAATCAGGTTATGCATTGTAATTTGAAAATACACTGCACGTATAATTACTAGCTGATTATAAATATCACCAAAGCTTTTTTTACAGTGTGATTACATATATTTGGATATAATTTTTGTAAATGATGAAGGAGTCTTTGATCTATCAAATGATCCAAACAAAATATAATCGTTTTAAAGAAATGACAAAATGGCGGCTATTTTTCCGAAAATATTAAAATAGGATTTTCTCAAGAAGTCCACTTTTTAAAATTATGGTTTTTTAGGAGGTATTGCTGACAATGTGTACTATATTTTTTATAAATGCTTTTTTTGTAGGTAAACTATTTTTTCAGCAAGAAAAACATTTTTTCTAAAACAATACATTTTTTTAATTTTTGCGTAAACTGGTAAGAAAAAGGGTAAATGTAAAGAGTACATATTTGTTTAAAATAAAAATTTCTACTAAAAAGTCTTTTACAGGATCTCTAAAAGATCACTTATTTTTCAGTAAATTATAGTTTATTTCAATTCTGTAATTTCTATGGAAAACAATGATTTTATTTTTATCAACGTTTAACATACAATAAGTTTCAAGTTGTATATGTATATAAAAATATCAAAAAATGTAATTATAGATGAACTTTACTCAGTCGATGGAACGCAACATTTTAAAAAGTGTAGAAGACCTTTTTGTAGGAAGTATAATTCTAAACAACTTTGCACTCTTAACATTTAACCATTTTTAAGCAATTTAAGCAAAAATCAACAAGTTCGATCATTTAGAAAAAAATGTTGTTGCTGGAAGAATAGTTTACCAACAAAAAAGATTGATGAAAAATATGGTCATTTTCTAACACTTTTATATTCTGTTTAGATCATTCGATAGATCAGGGATTCTACCATCATTTACAAAAATAGACATCTAAATATATTTAATCAGTAGAAAAATACAGCATAAAAAATCTGTCAGTTTTTACAGATTCTGACAATTAGAAGGTTAACCTCAACAGCTTGTAGAGTGATATTTTGAATGGACAATTTATTCTGACACCCTAACCTGGACCTCTTCATGATTTGAAATAGAATTGTTCATTAAATTAGTTTTCAGATAAAATTGATCAATATTTGAAACTTCAATTTATTACTTTATTGTTGAACTTTCCAAAATCAATAATAAACTGTTTAAATTCAATAACATTTTTCGTCATACAATAGTTAATAACGTAGACGACCTTTATTACCAGCTGCGATGTTTTTATTGTTGCTTTCAATATAATTTTTCTGCTGAAAGTTTAAAAAAAGGGAGAAATATGCAGCAAACCACGCTGACAATCGTGGTAAATTATACTTGAGTTGTAAAATATCATGGTGAATTTATTCGTCACACTTCTTCTTACCTTTTTGAAACATTATTTTTTACTACCATTTTAATCGTAATTTGCTGAATTTTTTCTAAACTTGAATAAAAAATAATATTAAAAGCGACAATAATAAATAAACATTGCAGCTGATAATAAATCAAATATTTTCTTATTGAATTTAAACATTGCATTATTGATGTTGAAAAGCTCCTCGATAAAATCGTGAATTGAAGTTTCACATATTGGTAAAATTTATCGGAAAAAAATGACAAGCATTTAATACTTTATATCAAATTTTTCGAGTTCTAAAATGTATCATTCATAATTTTAAACCATTTTTAGTGAAAGTTGTGATGTTTTTATATTTCTTCTTATTACTTTTTTTTATCAAACATAAAAATCGACTCTTTTCAAAGAGGGCCCAAAGGATTTGTTTGTTTTTGGTGATAAAATGTCGAGAGAAACTATTCCCCTAAAGTACTCTAATGTCGAATAAAATTTTGATTAATTTAGGTACACTTTTTGGATGAAAATAATGTTCTCTTTCATATTTTGCAATAAAAAATTGATTTTTTACAAGAATTTCTATTAGAAAACGGATGTGCAGGTTTTTACTAGTCGCAAAAAGTCGAAAATACAAGGCAAAAAGAACACAGTCACTTGCTAGTGTATAGCCGAATTTAGTCGAGACATATTTCCCTTAGATTTCGGATAAGTGTTCAAGCTATTTTACAAGACAAAAGCATACGTAAGGGCCAGCGATTTTTTTCGTTTGTAAATTCGCTCTGCACTCGGTCACTTTTACAAGTAAAAAAAAAAAGTACTTTAGGTTCTTTTTGATATGTATGTTGATGACATATTAGTATCCATTTACAAATTTAGCGACCCGCAAAGTGCGTTGCGCATCTTTTTCGCTTGTATTTCTCAACTTTTTTGACTTTCCTCATTTTTAAACAGACCAATGATTCAATGTTTAAATTCAACTGCCTTGCAATTGAAGTTGAATCAGCATCACCGAGACCGGAAATTGTTTATGGCGTAAATCTCGGATTTCAAGATGAAATATTTAAAAATTATTTTCACTTCTAAAAAAAATGGCGGTTTGGAAATTGCATTCCTGGTCATTTTCTGGTTCTTTGCCTACTTACGAAATTCTTGGTCATTTACCTCTTTTTTTTAGATTTCAGGATTTACTTTGAAGTAAATCCATAGACATTTCGAAAACTTTTGGAACCTAAAGCTCAACATGTTGACCATGACTCTTAAGTTGATAATATTGGACGTTTTGAAACGTTTAGAGATTTTTATCTGATTAATTAATTCAATTGTCATTGGAATTTCTCGTCTCTCCTAAAGTAACACGTGGAATTTTCACTTACCGCTTAGGTCGAGCCGAGTAAGTCGAAAACGTGTACCTCGCCATGAGATCAATACAAGTCTCTGTGAGCTCTGCGTGAAAATCCATCAACGCTTCGTCGATAGGGGGTTTTAAATCCAAAGCTCGGTTTTCTCCCATCATTCGATTCGACAAAATCGGCCTCTCCCTTCGCCCTCTGCTGCCTTGCTCTGTAAGACTAGAACTACGTTTTCGATTGGATGAATCTTCATTTACAACATTAAAGTCCGACTTCATCAAATGCCCCTCCTCAAACGGTGCTAAGACATTGGATTTGAGTCCGGTCGTGATAAATTTAACAAAGTCCCTACGGAATGGGAGCCGACACTTCAGAAACCACACAGCAATCACGTGATGAGCCAGCGAAACTGTGTAATGATTATATTTATATGGATTCGTGTATGGCAAAAGTATGGCAAATACAGACATGTACTGATCTCCAATGAAACTCGCAAAAACCTTTGGTAGCCTTGTGAGCGTCGAAAGAAATTCGAGTATTGGAATAGCTATGTGAACGGTGGCCGAAATTTTCGATAAGTTAAGCAGAACTTCTGTGAAGAGTTTATTCATAGCGTCCCGCATCTCCAAAGTGCAAGTAGTGAGACTGGTGACACATTGGCTAGCACACCTAGCAGTTAGACCAACTTCTAAACATTGAATCAGTCTTTGTTGTAAACTAGGCTGTAAATATGCATGGTAAGATGCTAATGAGGCAAGGACTGGAAAAACATGAGTCTTGAATTCCGAAACAGTAAACTTGAGAGGCACATTGCTGAGACTTTCTGGCAATCTCAAACTTTTATCGCTCACCATGGAGCAGAGCGCGCTTGTCAGTTCGTGGATATCGTTTTGTCTCGAGAGAATAAGAACACGATTTTGCATCACCTGAGGCATTTCCTTTAATATTAACTGCAGGACTTTCCAATCCTTCTCCTGTCTGATGCAGGAGATAACTGCTCTGCAAGCATGTGCCAGGGATATTTGAGTAATATGACAGGAGATGTGCTGCAAAGGAGAAGGACTTGCAGGCGGAGGACTGCTACCGCCACTTCCGGTGCTCATTCTGTCATTTGATAAGTGCTCCAACGCAAGGTAAGGACTAAAACGTGTCACAGTTCCAGTGGAGGAGTCTGGAAAGCCGAGATGATAGAGAGCGTTCGCCCTGAACTTTAAGAAACACTCAAAAATCTGTAAGGAAATCAATTTAATCTTTAAACTGCAGTTTAATATAAAATACCTTCAGTTTTCGAAAGTAAAGCATTACTTTTATTTACGTTACCATTAAAATTAGAATTTGCGGGTAAAGGTAACGAAAAAAATTACTTTATCGCTAATTTTCTATGTGTGATAAGGGGCCGTTCAAAAAATACATAAAGCTTTTTCCTGCGCTTTTTGACCCCCCCCCCC
>CAKNWT010188744.1:0-10053 GCA_932066315.1 Andricus coriarius
GAATTTGTTTAAAATTTTGTTAAATTCTTTATTTCTTCTTATGATCATCTAAATTATTTTCTTTTGTCACCTTTGTGAATGATCCGTGGAGGATCTGGCGCCCACAATTAGAAATTAGTACTGAGGTATAACTGGGCTAAATCTAATAAATTGGTCCGGTTATAATGCACGAACATTAGCTTCAATCCGAACTCCCCATTCAATCCTTTTCAATCTAAATGAATTTTGAAATTTATCAAATTTGATCAATATTGAAAACAATAGATATTTATTATCATTATTATTTTTTAGGTTTTTGCGTATCTCTCGCGTATCTCTTGCATTTTCGCGAATCTCTCACCGCTTTCAAGATACCGTGAACTGGGGATAAACAGTGCACATTAGGGTGGTCGAAAAAAACCCCAAAAGTAAATCCATTTTTTTTGTTTTGAAAAAAAATTATATTTAGGGGTGCCCCAGGAAGTGTAACATGTATTTCCCATAAGAAAAAAAGACGTTTTTGTCAATCTTATTCAGAATGCTGAATATTATCTCAATCGAGTTGAAACTCAACATTTCTCTTTACAATCAGCCATAGAATATGAATAAAATATCACTTTTCAAATATCACCCCCATAAGTATGTTTCAGAGGGTCCCAAAGGAAGCCCATAAGTGAAACATGGGTTTTGCGAGTTTTTGGCGCTAATTATGATTTTTTTGCGGTTTCTTTAATGCGAATTGTTTATAATACATGAAATATTACTTTAATCTAAAAATGAGATATTTTCATGAATTGTTTAAATAATTTATTATTCTTTTTAGCAATTTTCTCGTAGAATGGAATCAGAAAGACGTGTTTTTTTTACCAATTTTTAATTTGTTGTCCGATTTTCAATTAGAGGAAAGTGATAGTTCATCAATGTTAACAATAGTTATTATTTAAATAATGTATTATAATTAGTAATCACATTATATTGGAATAATGCTAGAAAAATGCGGTTTTTTTTAGATTTCTGGTTTTTTGTCCAATTGTCATTTGGAGTAAAGTAATAATAAATTCAAGTTAACAAAATAATTGTTTAAACAATTTATTATAATTATTAATAATATTATATTTGAATAATGCTAGAAAGATGCGGTTTTTGTTGTTGAAATTTCTGGCTTTTTGTCCAATTTTCATTCGGAGTGAAGTAATAATAAATTCAAGTTAAGAAAATATTTGTTGAAACAATTTATTATCATTGTTAATAAAATTCTCTTTGCTTAACTGATAGAATGTTGCGGGTTTTCTGAAATTTTCAACTGTTTGTTTATATTTTATTGGGCGTGACTTAATAACTAATTAGATTTAGCAAAAATAATTGTTTGAACAAATTATTATTGCTTAATTAATTAAAGTTAAGAAAAGAGTTGTTTAAAAAATATAATATTGTTCATAACTATCTTTTCTTAGATGAGCGCTAGAAAGTGGCGGTTTTTTCTCAAATCATTCACTTTGCTCCGCCCAATTAATTACTAACGATTAATGAATAAACATTAGAGAAAACTATATTTTAAATACTCTCTTTCATTTCTGTAAATATATATTCTGATAATTTAATATTCTGAAATAAAACAGATATTTAAAATACGCTTTAAATTTTCTACCCTGATCATATGAATACAACTTTCCCTTGAATAAGTTACTGAGAGACTTCAGTGAGGTGTCAGAAATGCAGCGATTGTCATTGTTATTTTATTCTTTGTTTTTGCCTCTTGTGTAAAATAGCTTTTTTTCTTTTAATTATTTTTTTTGAGCATTAGGAAAAGAACAAAAATAATTAACTTAAAACAGCAATACCAGTCGAAAAATCATTTTTGTTGTGGTTGACTTATTATTTGTTCATAAATAAAAAGGCGATGCAAAGTCAAAGATCTTAGAAGAAACCGCCACTTTCTAGCACTAATCTGAGAAAGGTAGTTATAAACAATTTTAAATTTTTGTTTACAACTTTTCGGTTAACTTTAATTAATCATTACCTCACTAACTGAAAAAAGAACAGAAAGGTAAAAACTGCCGTAAACCGCAACTATCAAGCACAATCGATATAGTTGAAGATAGTCATAAACAATAATAATTTGTTTAAACAATTATTTTTGCTAAATCTAATTGATTATCAAGTCACGCCTTATATAAAACAGGCATATTATTATTAAATATTATTAATTGTTTAAACCATGATTTTGGTAACTTGAGCTTATTATTACTTCACTCCAAATGAAAATTAGACAAAAAGTCAGAAATTAAAAAAAAACTCATCTTTCTAGAATTATTGAAATATAATATTGTGACTAATTATAATACATTGTTTAAACAATCACTATTATTAACATTGATGAACTGTCACTTCCATATAATTGAAAATTGGACAACAAATGGAAAATTTGTGAAAAAGTCACGTTTTTCTAACTCCATTCTATGAGAAAATTGATAAAAAGAATAATAAGTTGTTCAAAAAATTCATGAAAATATATAATTTTCAGTATAAGGTAATATTTTATGCATAAGAAACAACTCGCATATAAAAACCCGCAAAAAATTACAATTAGCACCAAAAACTCGCAAACCCCATTTCTTCACTTATGGGGTTTCTTTGGGACCCTATGAGACGGACTTATGGGGGTGATATTTGAAAAATTATATTTTATTCGTATTCTATGGCTAATTGTGAAGAGAAATTTTGAACTTCAACTCGAACCCCTAAATATCATTTTTTCTGAAAACAAAAAGAAATGGATTTATTTTTGGGCAGATTCGAACAAATTCTTTTGGGGGTGTCCCCATGAAAATTGAAAAAAAATGTGTTGGACCATCCTAGTTCACATGCATATAATTGCCTCTTCTTGGGTTTGTTATTGAAATTTTACAATTGTTAGTTTCAAACATCTATATTTTTACTTATAAAAAAATATCATTTTCAGAAATGCTTTTGATAATATTTTTTGGTGCAATTTTAAAAGTCTTTTTACTATGTTAGTTCGAGGTTGTCAAACTTTGGTTTCTTTTATTATAAAATAGTATTTTCTTGCAAATCTAAGATATTTTTTCGCGGGATTATATCTTAAACAAATTGTACTAAATAAACACAAACAGAAATAAAAACGTGTAGTACTTGTGGAAATTATTCTTTCGATAAATAATTTCCAAAAATGAGTTGAATTTTCCGTACATTTTTTTCTTTCTATTACAAGCTCTTTTTTGACTTACTATATGAGTAAGTATGTATGCATGTATGTTTATTGTGAGCATGCATGTTCAAGACTATATATGGCTGTGTGTATGCATGTATGTCGAGTCAAATCTTGCATTTTAATTTTGACATACCTCTATTTATGCAATTTATTTAAAAGTTCGTATGCATACATATTTCCGATGTCAATACGTAATTCTATCAAATTTGAGTTAAAAAAAATGAAAATAATTTAATAAATATTTTTTTCTAAAAAAAGCTTTAATTAAAATATATTGGAAAGAAACACAATTATTCACTCACACATAAATGTAATGTTCAATATTTACGCCTTATGCATTTATTTTAAGTAGCCTTATTATTTGTTATTTGTTATTATTATCATATATAATAATAATAAATAATAATTTTTTGCAAATTATAATAAAAGCTTATTTAACATTTTTTTTAACTTATCATTTTATTAAGTTTTAGATGTATCAGAGTGAAGAAATATGTGGTGGTACAAATTCAACGTTCTAAAATTAATTTTTAAGCCAGTTAAAATTTCACCATATGTTACCCTCTAATTTTAATTAAATAAATGCCGTCCTATTATACTTTGATTTTTAAATTACACTAATTCATTTATTTCAACTCAGTGGTGCGAAAAAAATACATATTATAATTTTGCTGTTCTGGTATGAATTTTTTTTAGTTTGCTCATCCAATTCTCGTTCTCTGCAAACATAACGCGTACTTTACATTTTCATCACACCACAAAATAAAAGATCTGTTGGAGTAAAAGAAACTGAAAGAATAGACTTTGTCATTTCCGACAAAACATTCTTCAAGCTTCACACGCGTTTTTCTTTATAAACCTATGTTCAAGATAGGGAAGGCGTCATACCTACGAATAAAGAGATTACGGAATTTCATGAAAGAATGTTGCAAAAAACTGACACTGAAGCATCAATGTAGCAACTTTGATCTAAAATATTTACAGAAATAAAAATGCGAAAAATTGAAAGTGTGAAAATTGGAATGCCTGTGTTCATTATATTACTGAGAAATATCTCGAGGGGCCATTTACTGGAGTATCACTCTTTACACTTCACGCGTAATAATGCGTAATAACGCAATGTAGTGCATAATAGTTGCGTAGAAGCCCTCGTTGCGTAGAATCCTTCATTTCTCAATGTACTTTTTTTTTGAAAAACTGATAGACTTACAATCGATTAGCAAATCCTGATAACTTAGATGAAGTTCGGGCAATCGGTACAATTGTTATAAGCAAATTTATTATTAAGATCGATTTTTGCTGTACATTGAAGCCTGGAAGCTCGTTTTATCACGTTTTTCCGCGCGAGATCGAGTGAAATCAATATTTCATCAAAATCAAACACTAAAGTATTATTTGTTTGTTTGTTATAAACAAATTTTATAAGCAAATTTAGTAAAAAAGTGCCTCTGGATATATAAAATGCAGTTTTCTGCGAAATTATTAGTTTTGCCTTCAAAAATGAAAATTCCATGACAGGAATGGACAATAAAAAATATTTACCATTATTATAAACAACACTGATAACAAATGCATTAAACGGTCTCTTTTTGATAGAAAAAGTCATTTTTTTGCATAATTCTTCATTTTATCCCTGAACTAAAATTCTGATGGAAGAAACTGACATTTGACAATATTTTTTATTGTTATTAACAATTCTGATCAACAGTTCTGATCAAGAAATGCATTTAATAGTCTCTTTGAAATAGAAAAAATGTCTTTCTTGCTGAAATGTTTATTAGATCAGAAAAAATGAAACTCCTACGAAATATTCTGACATGCCACAACATTTTCCATACCTGTCAACATTTGACATATAAGTCGTTCATCTTCATTGATTATAATATTGGAAAATGATGTTGAGTGTAGCCGTTTTACGACTCGGTTCCTTATTTCAAGGTAAAATTAACTATTGAACCTAAAAAACATATTTATTCTATACGAAAGAATTATTTTAAGAATTATTTAAATATTATTGTTTATAACAATGGGAAATGTTGTTAAATGTCAGTATTTTTCGTAGAAGTTTCATTTTTTATGATCTAATAAACTTTTCAGAAAGAAAGAGATTTTTCCTGTTTGAGAGCGACTGTTAAATGCATTTGTCGATCAGAATTGTTAATAACAATGAAAAATATTGTCAAATGTCAGTTTATTCCATCATAATTTTAATTTAGGGATAAAATGAACAATTATGCAAAGAAAATGAATTTTTTATCAAAGAGTAACCGTTTAATGCATTTGTTAATCATTATTGTTTATAACAACGGTAAATATTGTTGATTGTCCATTTTTGTCATGGACGCTTATTTATTAAATTTGTTAATGAAATTTGTTTATAACAAACAGAGAAATAATACTTTAGTGATTAATTTTGATGAAATATTGATTTTATTTGATTTCGCTGGGAAAAACGTGATGAAAAGAGCTTCCAGGCTTCAATGTACAGCAAAAATCGATTTTGTTCATTAATTTGTTCATAACAATTGAACGGATTACCGGAACATCATCTAACTTATCAGGATTTGTTAATCGATCATAAAGCTTTAAAGAAGACCCGAAATTTCTAAAAATTTCAGGTTTTGTTAGTCTTTTTCATCAGAAATTAGAAATTTTAGGTTGCATTGTTGAAATATGAACTTTGATCAGTTTCAGGTTACATTATCATTTTCACAGGAAATCGATTATTTTAAATAAAAATCATTATATTTCGAAAAGCGTTTACAATTTTGAACTAGTTTCTGTCTTGTTATGTTCTGTTGTGTTAATTTTTTCTTGTCGAGAATTATTTATATCTTTCATTAAAAAAATTTTTACACTTCAAACAATATATCTGATTTTTTTACAAATTTAGGTTATGTTAGTGTGTTTCATCTGAAATTGGTATTTTTAAACAAGTATAATTAGACTAAAATCCAATGATTTTGGTTTACAATAATGAAATTGTCAAGTTTAAACAATTTCGGATTGTGATAGTGTTTTTCGTCGAAACTTAACATTGTTATTTAAAAATAATTAGATTTCAAAGAAAATTCATAAGTTTGAAGCAATTTTAGATTAGAGGCCATACTTGAATTGAGGCTCCGTATATAAAAGAACTGGTTCCAATTTTCTTGTGTTTGGATTCGTTGGCAACTGATATCTTGCGAAAAAATAGGATTATAATCTTAAATAATTATTTATGTTATGGTTTTTTAAAACAATTTTTAAATAATTTTAATAATTTGTTGTTGTTAATAAATAAACATTAGATTTAAAAGAATATTTACAATAGTTCAACAATAATAGGATATACTACCGCTTTTCACGGGAAATTGTATCCTATGTTATGCACAAATTTACTATTAATATTAATTATATACACAAGAGATCCCATATATCAGCAGTTTCAGGGGTTGCCTCGTCCTGGCATTGCTTCTGAATCAGTACCCTCGAAACGTAAACAGTCAGGGTAAACTCTTATGGGAGCTCTTGTGTATTTTAATCTAAAAATTGTACGAGACAAAAAAACATCCCGTGCGTGTTTGTTTTCTAAGATAAAAAATATAGTGACAAAATTAACAATTTCAAAAACATGATTTTCTGTCTTAAAAAAATTCTGATTAATAGCGAGTTTTGCTATTAATCAGAATTAATGCATATATACTTTAAAAATTATTTGACGTACAAAATCTTTATAAACAATTTATATAAACAAATACTTGAGTACAGTGCGCAAATGTTTGAAATATTGATTTCTTACCTGAAATTCCCTATATATCGTATTATAAGTATTTGTATTTGTTAATGACTTATCATCATAAGTCAATAATTGCTATTGTTATAAAGAATTGTTTCAACAAATTTCAATTTTTAGTTTTTTCTCTAGTTTTCATCTCCTCTTTCCCACTAACACAATTACAACTATTTCAAACATGGTCATCAACCATGAAAAATTGATAGCAGAAAATATATTTCATTGTTTATAACAAATATATTAAACAAATATTCCAAAGAAACGTTTATCCATGGAAATTTTCGTTTTTTTCAACACTTTCTTTTAGAATCAAGTTAGTGCTGATATCTGATTAAGATTTTAAGCTCATATTTAAATCAATAAGTTTTATCAACAATTTATTAAATAAATACGCAACTGCGATTTTTTTTTCTTGTGTAAGTGTTTTTTAACTCTGTTTCAATTGTATTTTAGCATTGATATTGTAAAAAAAAGTTGAGTTAAAGTTCAACAATTATTATTGTTAATAACCAATAGTAAGAACAAATGTCACAAATAGACATTTCGTTGTGGAAAAAATTATTCTCAAGAAGATTTAATGGAGAAAATGATTTTTTTCCACTAAGAAATTTGCACATAATTCATTTAGTATGTCGTTAAAAGTTAAAAAGTTAGTGAAATAGTTCCTGCTTCGTTAACTTATGTATTGTAATTTAGTTAATGTAAAATTCGTAACTACAAAACAACATAAATGGACCACAAACTAAGATAAATGAAGACGGAAATTTGGTAAAAAATACATAAGATAATGAAATACTTTGAGATTAAAAAAAGATTGGGCTCACTGAACATATCTGTTCTGCACTTAGCACGCAAAACATTTGATGAGACAAAGCATAATCGATTTGAAATTTGCATCAACTTTCTCTTTTTTATTTTCTAGATGTTATTTACGCTGAAGAAAAAGTTAGTGGAAAAAAAATACATTTTTTTAATTTCAGATATTATTCTTATGTTTGAAAAATTATAATGTAAATAAATAGAACGATCATGAGTTTTTTCGTGAAAAGCTTTTAAAATCAGTATGGAAAAATGATAATAATCATATTATTATGGTTGCAAATTTGCGAAATTTCCGAAAAACTATAACTGTAAATGTAAAATTGAATTTAATGAAATCAGCATTATTAAAATCCTAGTGTTTAAATCCTTCGAAGTGACGAATTTAAAAATGGAATTTTATATATATGAGCTTCAAAAATTGAAAAAGGGGCGAAATTATAAAAAGTCTGCTAAAAATGAACCTTATAGGATAATTTTTTGTTTTGAATATTAATCACTGATATTTGAATAACTCTAGGAATGTGTCGAAAAACGGTTAAGATTAAGAAATAATAAATTAATGTTATAAATAAGTACGAGAAACATTGAATTTTATTATAGTTAAATATTTAAATTTTGTACAATTAGTTCGCAACAGACTTCGGCAAAATAAAACGAAATGATCCAAAAACCTTGTATTTATATTTAAACTTGTCTTGCTAAATAACAAATTTTTAAACTTCTGAATATTTTATTGACGTGATTGAGTTCACTATAAAGATATATTTTTGTTGGTTTTATCTTTATTCTAATCAGCAGAGTTTTCATACAATTTTTTTTGTAAAAATAGAGTATAAAATATATCAATTACTAACTCAAATTACTTTTACAGGATAGTCGCAAAATTTCATTTTCAAAATTCCTTGACTTTTCCATTATTTTTCCTCGACAGATTTTTAATTTTCCCTGACCATTAATATTCAAAGACCAGCATTTGAATCTTGTAAACTTTTTATCGTAGAATTCTTAATAAACGGAATAAAACAATTTGAGATTGAAATGCACATTTTTCATATTCATTTATTTGTTTCAACCAAAAAAACATGATTTTTTTATCACAAAAGATGGATTTTTAATTCAAATGGACGAACTTTCAACAAAACAGTTGAATTTTCAAACAAACAAGATGAATTTTTAAGAAACTATATTTTTTTAAACTGAATTCTCAAAAAAAACAGTGCATTTTCAACAAAAAAGTTCATTTATCGACCAAAAAAGGTGACTTTTCCAAACACTATTTAAATTTGAAAAAAATTATTGAATTTTCCGAAAAAAGTTAAATTTTTACCCAAATTGTCGAATTTTTTACATCCAATGATAAATTGACAACCAAGTAGTCGATTTTTCAAACAAAAATGATTAAACATCAACCAAAAAAAATTGCATTAACAACCAAATATTTAAACTTCGAATCAAAATCGATACATTTTTAACAAAACAGACCAACTTTTAACCAAATATTTAAATTTTCAACTTACAAAGGTGAATTTTCAACCAAAGTGGTCCAATTTTTACAAAAAAAAATATTAATCTACAACCAAAAACAGTTGCATTTTCAACCAAATATTTAAATTTTCAAGACGAGTTTTTTTAGAAGACATTTGCATTATTATGAAACAAAAATGAATTTTTAATTAAAAATGCAATAAGCAATTGATATTTTAAACAAAAAATATGAAACTTGTACTAAAAGAGATGAATCTTAAAACCAAATAGACGAATTTTCTACCAAGAAGAAGAATTTTCTAACAAGAAAGCTGAATTTTTCAACAAAATGCATGAAGTTTTGAACAAATAGTTAAATTTTTAAATAAGAAAGATTAATTTTTAACTACAAATGGAAAAGTGACATTTTCATAAAAAAAATAATAATTTCGAATAAAAAAAAAAACAATTTTCAACCAATTCAGTTTTAATCAAAGACATAAATCTTTAATAACAAAATTTTTTTAACAAAAGAGATAAATTTTGATTGAAAGGAAAAATGGTTGAAAACAAAAATTTGCAATCAAAGAAATGAACTTTCAACTAAAATTATGAATGTTCAACAAAAGAATGATTTTTTTTAAAAGTAGTTCAGTTTTCAACCTAAAAGATGAATTTTTAACGAATAATGTAATAGTAGATATTTCAACCAAAAAATATTTAAATTTCATATAATAAAGGTCGAGTACTCTGTTCCGGCAAAATATGCCGGATTTTAATT
>CAKNWT010188750.1:0-11686 GCA_932066315.1 Andricus coriarius
GGCCGCATTATGTCTGTAGATGTACGCCGTTCCTGCGTGGGTGGGACACCCTGATAGTATGTGTTCCAGGTACTCAGCGTGTGCATGACACGCTGTGCACCTATCGCTCGGAACTTCTTGACATAAAATGCGGTCATGGTATGCTAAGGTGGAAATGACACCGTCCTGGCATGCGAAAATGAAACCCTCTGTACGTGAATTAAGCCCTGATGATCTGAGGAAAGCAAAAGTTAACTCCTTCGAAAAGGACTGTTTTTCTACATTTCTGTGAAAATTTCCGTGCGTTTTCTTGTCGAGTAGCTCTTGACGGAATTTTTGAACTTCTGCTTTCTTCACTTCGGCTTTCAGAAGTGAAGCATCTAGATGGAGTAATGCACATTCTTCACTTCTGATGTTAAAATTCAGGCCAAGGGTTTCGGCCGCTTGCTCCGCGGCTTTGTAAAGGAACGCTCCTTTGCCAATCATCTCGTGGTTCATGACCATTTTTAGGAGAGGATCTCTGCCATTAGCTACGATATAAGCTGCACTTAGAACTATTCGGTTATGAAGACATTGGAGTTTAATTATTTGTATAAAACAAATGACGCAAATTGCTAAACAGTAGCAGTAATACGTACAAATGTAGTTTTTTGATTTTTGGGTCATTTTGGGGGCGCTGTATGGGGAAGGGTGAGTAAGGATGGGTTAAAAATACAAGTTATTAGTATGGTATTATTACGATTCGTATGTATTTGTCAACATTGTAATTTTTATTGAAAAAAGTTTGTTCTTCTCTGGAAATAGAATTACATAGAAACAGTTACTGCAAATCTCTCTCACAAACATTCGAAGCAGTTTCAGTGCAAAAAAAATTATTTTCCAGGACAAAGTTTTATATTTACTTATTTAATTTGCTTAAAAAATCAACAACTGTTGTCTTTGAACACACATATCAAACATATATCACTTTTCTGAATATCTACATAATTTCAGATAATGAAGGAAGAAACAAATTCCAATTTTTGGCAAAAAATTCTTTACAACATTTACAATTGTTGATGTTTCATAACAATTGAGACTAACAGCCACTCTCACTATAATTTAAAGCATATTGGCCTGCAAACAAATATTTTTCAACCAAAATTGCAGTACGTGGCTGTGTCTTAATGCCATTTGTTTAGAACAATCAAAACAGACAATCATCAAATTATTTGCATTCTGGGAGCACTCATCGATTTAAGATGATTTTCAGTAGATGAAAACCGTTATTGAAGAGTAAATAATGATTTTGTGAAAAATCTCGATTTTCTCATACTTCAAGTAAACATATAATAAATAAACAAATAAAAATGCAAGAATCTCTGACCAAAGGTTCTCTTGGGAATTTAGCATCCTTCAATTTAAAAAAAAATTAATTGCGGATTGGGACAGAATTGAAGGCTGCAGACCTTTTGAACGAAAAAAATGCATTTCCTCCCATACCGCGATGCATCTTACCATACTAGGGTGTGCCCTTCAACATTTCTATTATTACTACAAATATTATCCGATTTTCATGAATCTTTTCTTCACTTTCTTGAAATTATATGAATGAACTATTTCTGCTAATTAAAATTGAATCACGCGATGCTTTCATCATTTCAGTTTTTTGAACCGGCCTGCATCTCATAACAATGAAAGGGTGATTTGTTTCGGGTAATTCGACACGCTACCAAGTCTCCACTCGCGCTCCGGGGAGTCTGTCACTAAAATTTTACGGAGGTCGCATGGCCAGGTCTCGAAAATACACACTCAGCTAGTACTGAGAATCACTGCATTTTTTTATTGCTCTTTTCATTTTGTTTATAACTTCAAATATAAACATTTTTTTTTAAAAACGAGACTTAGCAGCAAAAGAGACCCATATGTAGATGAGGTATGAAAAAAATCAGACAAAAATATTCAACCGTGCGGCCGGAAGCTGCCCATCCATTTTATAATGCTGATAAGGCCCCTCAACGTCGCGCAGTTTTTTCAGGTAAGGGCGGAGTAAATCCTGCAATGTTCCTCTCGGAACAATCGGCATGTAAAATTGTGTATTTCCCGGACCCCTGCGAGAGGTCAGAACTGGAATGCTTCAAGCGGACAACTTGATGAAGCCTCTAACCTCAACGTTTACGCTGAGTGCCCTCCTCCGCTGTCGGGAGAAATCTGAACGTCACATCATTCTTCTAGAGCAAATCACCTGATTAATCATCTTCCAGAACTGCCCGCCTATAGACATCTTCCTGTGCTTGAGAACGATACTCAGCATCATTTATGTCAGTGAGTGCTTCTACACACATTTCAACATTAACACTTCGATGGCAAACTTCCCGACGCGTAACATAGCTGACATACTGGGGGGCTTTTTGACCCCAAGCGAAAAAGACTTCCCGCAAAGAGCCAATTCATTATTTTGCGTAGCTGAATTTTTCGCACACTCTTGGATAGTTACTTCTAAGAATGCTGTGGGTTATTTGGTTCAAAATTTATTTTAAATATAAAAAAAAGATTGTAGAAATTAGTACATAGCGAAAAATGACGTTTTTAACGGAGAAATTAATCAGTTTTTTTTTTGTTTAATAACCGTATAAGTACCATTTTCAAATGTGGAAGGGACTTAAGTAAGTTTGAACATGCCTGGGGTCTTTTTTTTACCCCAGTGTGCCATCGAAGGGTTAATAATTTGGTGAGTACAAACTTTTTTTCCGCTAATTTAAATCTCTCTCGTTTTCTTCTTGTCTAAACGAATCACTCATAATCTTTACCTTCTATAAAAAGCTGCCTTACCTACGAGATTCACGATCACTGGAATTCGTCTGAACTCTGAGCGACCAAAATTTTGACAAGACAACTAATTCTGTAATAAACTAAATAAATTTTGAATTGTGATAGACATTTTTTCTGTATTTCTCTCTCAGTTTACCTCAATCCCGCATCGATTTATTTTAGTTTTAGTTATATTTAAATGGAAATTATCCTATTACCTAATCGAGCGAAACGAGGATAACGCTGAATGTGTCGAATCTAAACATTTCTTCAGCTTGAACGAAAGAAACATGTTATTTTATTTCCACGGAAAAAATTGGTGGTGTTTCAAATGTTCTAAAATCGCAAAAAAACAATAAAAAGTCCCGAATTTCCTAAATTGGTTAATAAAAAGTAATTTTGTTTTAATTTCGAATTTAATTTCTTGCTCATTTTCAAACATTTGTAAATTAAGCAAAAAAATTTTGTTATTTCCTATTTTGTATTATTGTTCATTACTAGAAAATTATATACCTACATTAATTTACCATTAATTTGGTCATTCTGTCCACATTGGAACTCGTCCATCTCCGCCCGATTTTCACGTGTTTTTTGTCTCGCGACACTTTCTATCATGTCAATGTGACATATTATGAAATTGCTTTCAACTTGAAGTTCTTTCCTTTGCATGGTCAATAATTCTAATTTAAAATAACTCTAAAAATTCTAATTTAAAATAACTAAAAAATTTAAAAATTACTAAATAACTAAAAAATCTAAAAATCTAAAAAATCTAAAAATTCTAATTTAAAATAACTCTAAAACATTTGAACTGTTGAGGCCTACTGTTTATATTTTTTTCCGTGAAAAGTTTACTTAAGAAAATATTGGGTTTCAAATGTCGTAATTATTGAATGCTTTTTTTCAAATTTCGCAATGTTGTAGATTGTAGCTTCAAATACAGATGTTAAAAATGTCATTACAGTTTCACCATTAAATCTATAAAAATTGAGCTACTTCATATTGATGATTGAAAACTTTAATAGTTAGTTATATTTTTAATAATTGTAGATTTAAATATTTTAAATTGTTTGGTTTCAATTTCATATAACTTCAAATTTAATCATTTTTGATTTGAATATTCTGAATTGTTTGGTTTTAATTTTAAACGTGCGAAATTGTGTCTTTTTTTAAATTCTTCGAAATCGTAGAATATCGAATTAAAAGAATTGATTGTTGCAGAATTTACAATTGAAAGGATTTATAATTAAACCATTTTGAATTGAATGTTACCAGAATAAATTCAAAAGAATGGAACAATAAAAAATTGATAATGGAATTCTTTTTTATTTGAAAATGTTCCAAAACACTGGAAATCTCAAACTCAACTTGAAAAAAAAAGAATTTCAAATTCAAAGGCTTCAAATTTTCCAATGTAAAAATTGGAGCTCATAATGGAACATTTTTCCATTTTGAACTGAAACTTTCTATTTCACTGTGTAATAAAAATATCCCATTAGAGCTTATCTGTTTGATTATTAATTATCTAAAACATTTCAAATTTGTGTCCAATTGAAACATTGACAAAATTTTATGATTTTTGGACTATATGAGTGCCGAAACGTAAAGATCCCTTAAAAACTATAGATGAAAAATGTAGACGATTACATTACACTCTCATGAATGAGAATGTAAAAATGTATGGAAAATCGAATCAGGAAATGTTGACAAATTGAATTCGGAACAATTTTATGAAAAATATGAAAAAGAAGAACCATGGAGGCGTTATTGGAAGTGATTTGGACTCCAAAATTCGGATTCACCATCACCAATAAATTTTACGTAAAACTGTGCACTGAAGCAGTTTCAAATAATTTGATAAAATGAAGCCAAACGGTACAAATTATTATAAACGTCTTCAACTGTTTCAAGTCGAATTTTTAAAATATAAAAGAAGACTTTTGTCTGATTAACTGTCTTTTACTGTTTACTGTCTTTTCTGACAATCCTAAATTTTCTATATAAATTAAAAATTTTATAACAGTTTATTAATAGAAAATTAATAACTTGAAATAACTTACCTTTTGATTCTTCATTATTTTCGAGTAATGTCCAAGTATCAATGGGAAAACCAAAAATCTACACCGCCCTTTCTGACGTTGCGCACGTAAGAATTCTTCATCTTTGAAATGCAACATATCAAACAGATTATTCAGTTCACCTTCGAGCTCTACTTCTTTGAATAACTGAGTTTCATTTAATTCTTTTCTATTTGTACCCCTTACGACATTTAACCACTTTGTATGTAAAAGCTCTACTTGCTTAATTGCATCTCTTTTATTGTTCGTTTTAAGCGTCGCTTTAAATATTTTGTAGTGCTGGAGAGACACTTGCAACACTTCTGATTTAGATGGCAACTTTCGTCCGCAAAAATCTGTAGTTGGCTCCCCTACTAAATGCATTTCTACCAAATCATCATTTTGGCGCCTTTGTGCCATTTTTCTGTCATCCGTACACTTTGAAGGTTTAAGCAAAACGGGCTGTAAATGCTGTCAATACTTCAACTGACCTTACCTACCCCACGTAACTTTCTTAGAAAGTTTCTAAGTCATTTCTTATAGTACACGCCAAAAGGACTGAATAATAATAAATTGTGACTTTTCGTGAGGAAAAGTCCCTAAGGGCGCTGAGTCGCAATTGAAGGAGTATCGAAAACCTGAAAATATGTTTTTTTTGCCCTTAGGGCCTTTTCGCCGAGGAACTTCGCAAATATTACATTATCATGAATGGCTACATAAAAGTTGATTTAATTTTGTACATATAATTAATTGATCAATTTTAATAAAGCAACTGATTTTTAAGCACCTGTAAACAATTCAAATATTTTTTGTTAGTCCATGTAATTGTTAATTAAAATTAATAAAATAAATGATATTGAATCAAATAATAATATAATATTATAACATAATATTCAAATAACTTTATTCAATCTATTAAAATTAAAGTTCAAATATTATGATCGTATGTGCTCGTGGCTGTACCCGCTTTACCGTGTTCTGCCACTCCCTTTAGGGTCAATTTGTATTTCGAGTATCCCACAGAATAGATTCGACTCAGCGGTTTATTAAACTCGCTATAAATGCTTCACCTATTAGCCTGCAGACAAACCTATAGTTAAATTATCATTTTTTCACATTTTTTAAGCCCCTTTGTTTATTATAAGTCTTTGATCATTTCAGTTTTCCCCCTCGTGAAAATAAAGACCAACTTGATGACCCACTTCAAGTTCCCAAATAAATACCTTTTTTCAAAGTTGCACCACAAAAAATTTTTTTTCTTAAAGAGCTATATTTCAAAAATTACAGTTTAAAATATCAAAAATTGACTGAGTTATAATTTTTTTCGTGAAAAAAGTAATTCTTCACGTTTTCGTAAGATTTTTATTTTTCGCAAACGCAGCAAAAATTTTTTCGTCGATAAAACCTTATCTACACACTTAAAGGATAGTTGCAGAGTATTCAGTAATTTTTTGGAATTGAAATAACGACTACTCTCTTTGCAATATGACATTTTCCGAAGTGGGGGTTGCCCACGACCACACATGGCGCTTTGTGTTATTATTACATAGCATGGCGCTTTAAGGGGTGAGACCACAGTATAGGCAGGTATAGGCCTGTCTTAAAGTGGTTTCAAACTTATCTTTTCAGGTCCCCAGAAGAATACATCCCCCCCCCCCCCCCCTCCCCGCCCGAGAGGGGGGGGGGCGGGAGAGGAGAGAGAGAGAGGGAGAGAGAGGGAGAGAGAGAGAGACCCTAACGGTACAAAATGACTAGAAAATCTCTAAAGAATCTCAGGTTCAGTCACTTTTCTGACATTTTCTATCTATAACTATAACCTATACATATCATCTATAACCCTCGCATCGAACTAGCGACGGACTGAATTCTGTGCCCACGTGAATCTATAGGGAAGCAAATTCGCTCAGTAATGTTCTTGACTTCTTTAATACCTCTACAAATCCTTTCAGAACCTTCTTACGTACAAATCTTTAATTTAATTTGAAAATATGACTCTGTAGCCTGTTTCTGGAACTTGAGATTTTTATATGCTAATTTTACAGTTTTACTATTTTATTATTATCCCAATTTTTAAGAATCGTGTGTACTAAAGGGTATTGCCCATTCACTGTTTAAGGAAATGAATAAATAAATAAATAACTACTCAGAAAGTAATTTATTAAAAAAATTTTCAAGTTTCAATAAGTTAAATACATGGAACAATTTATTTTCGAACTGTTTCTTGTAAAGTTGTTAACTTTTTTAGACAAATCACATATGGCCTGCCATCGCAAAAACATGTAGATTCCAAATATCCTATTTTTAAATCGCTAATTGCAAATAAACTAAATTAAAAAAAAATAAAAAAAAATAAAAAAAATATTCGAAATCTACAAATTATAACCATTCCAACGATATGTTATTTGACTTAAAAAGTTTAAAATCAAAGAATGTTCAAGTGTATAGGAAATTTTATAGAAAATTTTTGAATATATTTTACTCAAATCCACTGCAGTAGCTTTAATTCATAGGTACAATATTTTACATAATTTGAGAAACTTCGGAATCTGAAATTTGGCCAGAATTGGAAACTCATCAGCTAACATCATGAATTTGGTTTACTTCTCAAACAATCGCATTTCTCAAAATTATCCTTGAAATAATTTTGAATGAAGTAAAAAAAACGAGTTTTAAAATAACTTGTGGACGGTAATTCTTGACCGATTTTGGATTTATTTTTTAGAAAAAAATAAGCGTTTTGTTTCGAAGAGATTCATGTGGCCTGATTTTTTAATATCTGTCTGTTTAAACATTTATGGCAATGCAAATAGCGAAAAATAGTCGATTTTTTCGTTTTTATTTTATTTCCTATGTTTAGCATCGCTGGACTGGATGCACAGAGGATGACAAGTATATTAAAAAATAATATATATATATACAGGGTGTTCTTTTACCTTGAGACAACGAAATATCTTAAAATCATACGCATCCTATGAAAAAAATATCGGTAATGAAAACTTTATAGTTTCGAGGGGGAAAAGCGACTTTGACCAAAATTTACCCCACCCCACCCCCCAGAAGACGTGGGGGGTTGGGTCTTTTTTTTTTTTTTGGCGAATCTAGTGTCTAGTGTCAACGTTTAAAGGCAGAAATATTCGCTTCTCATACTATTTTTTTAAATTATGTCGCCAATGATGTTTATTTATGAAATTTTGTTATTAAAGCATAAATGATCAAGTTTATATGAAATTTTATGGCAAATTTTTCAGTATATCATACTCAAATCCACTGGAGTAGCTTTAATTCTTCTTTATTCATAATGTGTCCCCTGAGGGTTTACATGACTTCCATTTCTTCCAATCCTTCCATCTACATATTTTATAAAAACTTATCCTTACTATTTACATTTATTTACATCTATTTACAAAACGTCTTATATCCAGATCCTTATTTCTATTTCTTGACGCAAGCGCAATTTGGGACGTGTTAGCGAACGAGTGAGCGATTGATCGAAAGCGAGTGTGCAAGCGAGCGAGAGAGAGAGAGAGAGCGATAACGCAAACGCATCTTAATCTACTTAAGCTATTACTTAAGCCTTACTTACAAATCTTTACGCTTCTAATTTAAGCGACTTCCGTTTCCTTTTTCTTTCACTTCTCTTGTACCTCGCTTTTACCATTTTTTCTGCATCCATTCTTTCATTCTTTCTCATTCGCTCCCCTAGCCCCCTCTAACTCCTTCATCCACTCTTCTCCCAAACCATCCTCTCCTAGAATCTTTACCACAATCTCTTGCCAACTTCCTTTATCTTCCATTCCTCTCCTACATGCTTCCCATACATGCTCCAATGTTTCCTCTTCCCATTCACAGATTCTGCACTTCCTGTTCTCTTTCTTTTCCCAATACATACCTGCCCTCACCTCGTTTCCCAATCTAAACCTTGCTATCCTGGTCCATCTTTTCTCTCCCCATCCCTTTTCTAAATAGTTTGGTACTCCTTCCTTTTTTATCATTTTATACCACTTATTATATTTTGATTCCTCAATCATCCCCCATCTTTCTATTAATTGTCTTTCCCTCTCCCTTTTTTCCACTTCTTCATAGTTTACTCAAGTCCTGTCTTCTATATCTCTAGCCTTAAAGAACTCCCTCCTTTCTTCTTCCCATCTCGATAATTCCATCGCCCACCCTCTCCTTTCTTCTATCTCCATCAAACACTTTCTCGCTAACTCCCCTCCCCTTCCCTCCCACAGCTTCTTCTCAAAATTCCATGCCCTCTTTCCCGCTCTAGTACTTAACGTTTCCCTTTGCGCTTCTTCTCTCACCATATATCCCGGCGTCCTCCAGTCTACCCCTAGCGTCCATCTTATATACCTTACTTGTAAACTCTTAATCTTTATTCCTTCTTTCCATCCCCATATCTCTGCTCCATAACCTAACACTGGCCATACCAGCGTATCAATTAACCACAATCTCCTTCTCAAATTTTGTTTGAACCTTCTTTTTCCTATTCCCCATATCTGTTTCATTACCCCTGCTGCTTTTTTTATCCTTTCTTTTATATGAGCTCTATGATCTCCATTTGTTTCCAAGGTATATAAAATGGATAAGATAGAACAAAGATTAGAAAAGAAAGAGAAAGAAGATAGAAAAAGAAACATAGCGATAAAGGGTCTAAGATTAGAGGGGAAGGAGATGATGGAAGGAGCAGAACAAGTACTAAAAAGGATTGATGCTAAGGTAGAAATAGAGGAAGTGCGAGGTGTAGGAAGGGAAGAGCGAAGAGGGGAGAGAATGGTACTGGTGAAAATAAAAAAGTAGGAACACAAGAGGGAAGTAATGACAAAGAAGAGGGTGTTATATGGAAACTCGGAGAGAATAGAGGATGATTTGACATGGGTAGAAAGGAATATGCAATATAAGTTACGGAAAATAGCTGAAGAGGAAAGAAAAAAGGGAAGAAGAACATGGGTTAAGTATGGGAGAATACAGATAGAAGGTGTATGGTGGAATTGGGTCGAGGACAGGGAAGAGTTAGTAAAAAATGAGGTATCGGGAAACTAGGAAAGAAAGGATCGGGAGATAAGGAAATAAAAAATAGTAGGAAACAAAAAGAGACGAGAAACGAAAGTAGGGCATATTGGAGGATATGCTACTGGAATATAGCAGGCTTAGAAAGAAAGGATAGGGAGTTTATGACAAATTTGACACAATGGGATGTAGTAGCAATGATAGAGACGTGGCTAGATGAAAAGGGATGGGAAAGAGTAAGGGGAAGATTACCAAGAGGTTACAAATGAAAGGTTTAGAAAGCAAAGAGGAAGAATAAAAAATGCGGAGCAACGGGAGGAATGGTGATGGGAGTAAGGAACGAATGTATAACAGAGAAGGATAAGAAGGAGATAAAAGAATACAAAGAAGGGTTAATAGTAGAAGAGATAAATATGGGAGGAGAGAGGTGGAAGATAGTGGGGGTCTACGTGAACGGGGATATGCACGAGAAATCAAAGAAGATGAGAGAACTGATGGACGAAAACAAGCAAGAGATTAGACTTATAATATGAGGAGATTTCAATGCGAGAACAGGAGATAGAAGAGGAAGTGAATGGGGTGGAGACCGAGGAAGGAAATCCAAAGACAAGATACTAAATGGGGAGGGAAAGAAATTGTTGAAGAGCCTAGGAGAGATGGGATGGTTTATCCTAAACGGAAGTATGGAGGGGGATGAGGAAGGGGAATATATACATTCAGGAGGAAAGAGGGGAACGGTAATTAATTATGTGGTAGTGGACGACGAGGTAAGGGAAAAGGTTAAGAAAGTAGAGGTAGGGGACTATATAGATTCGGATCACTTTCCATTAATAGTGACAGTAAAGGGAGAAATGGATTATAACAATAAGGATAAAAAGGAAGCAAAAGTAAAAAGAGCAGGAAGAGGGGATTGGTCAATGGAAGGTAAAGAACAGTTTAAAGAAAAAGTGGGGATCATCAAAATGGGGGAAGGAAATGTAAACAAGGAAATGGAAATAACGATAGGAGAAATAAAACGAGCATTAGAGTGCACAAACAAAAAAGAGGTTAGTGAAGGAGGGGATAGAAGTGGTTGGGACGTGGAATGTAAACAGAAGAAGAAGGAAGTGAGAAGGGAATTGAGAAAATGGAGAAAAAGAACAAGTAGTGGAGAAGAATATAGGAGAATAAAGAAGGAGTATACTTAGTTGTGTGAGCAAAAAAAAGAGGACTAAAATAAATGGTTTGAAGAAGAAGCGGAGAAAGCTACGACGGAAAAGGAGGGTTGGAAGGTAGTAAATAGAGAGAGAAGAAGAAGGAAAAGAGTAAATCAGGATATTGAGATGGTAGAATGGAAACAATAAAATATGGAATTGCTAGGAGGGGTAGAGAGGAAAGTTAGAAAGGGAGGAAAAGATGGCAAGGAATCAGATGAGGAGGAGGACATTACAAGGGAGGAAATAATCAAGGTATTACGGATGATGAAAGATGGAAAGGCTCCTGGCATAGATGAGATTCCAAATGAAGTCTGGAAATATGGGGGGACGGAATTAGAGGAATGGGCATGGTTAATGTGCAATAGAGTATGGAGAGGAGAGGGGTGGCCAGAGTTATGGAAAGAAGGAATAGTGATACCAATAGTGAAGAAAGGTAAAGGGGAGGAGGTTAAGGATTATAGAGGAGTGACAATAATGCCAACATTGTATAAAGTTTATGTGACTGTTTTATCGGAGAGGTTAAAGAAGGAAGTTGAGGAAAAAAAGATAGTGCCTCCGAATCAGACAGGGTTTAGAAAAGGGATGGGGGTGATGGACAACATATATGGTATGTTCTGAACTATCTAGTAAATAAGAGGATTAAAAGGGATAAAG
>CAKNWT010188760.1:0-14366 GCA_932066315.1 Andricus coriarius
AAAATCACACGATCCTAGCCCTCGCAAAGATTTTTCTTTTCAATGTGTTTAGATAATGAGCGCAGTTTTCTTTTAAAAAAATCAATTTTTTATGTTTGAACACAATTTTGACTAAAATAAAGTCTATAGTGGTTTTATTTTAAAAGTAAACTAAGGTACGCATCTTTTTAAATCTTATGTGTTCAAGCAGATTAGAATATTTAATTTAATTTGGAGCGTACAAAATAAACCTGACGTACTTTATCATGTTACTGTTTGTTCTTTATATCACATTGACTTTCCTCTGTAGTTTTAAATTATTCAAAGAACTTTCCTTTTTAGCAAATTTTTTTTTAAATACCTACTTTATAACCATTCAAAAGCAATGCCTTTCATTTAATATGACAATTTAATAATTATATCTTCAAATGTCCATCTGGAAACTAGTAACGTCGTCATCTCACACATATGTCAGATAACGACTATACTTACGCATATATTTGTACTTTGATGATGCAATAGAATATTCTTTAGTTACATTTGTTGACCCACTTATTCACTGAAGCATTAATCAGTTTTTCCTCTACATTGCGAAAATGAGGATGGTATATACTTTCGTTTTCACTCTGGCGGTACTACTTGATTCTTTTGGTGAATATACTAATATAATATATCTAAATTTTTATTATACTTTCTATAATACATGCATGAATACGGCCATTTGTGAGGCCTGTGGATCGAACATAAAGTCCCCCCTTTCAGCTTATATTCATATAATGGCCATTTGTATATTTATGTCGTCAAAAATTATAAAGTTATAGTAGTGTTGCTGCCGAGCGAGAAATCCCGAGGAAAAAGACGGGACGACACGGACGAATCCGCGTCTAGGTTTGCCTCGTCTCGTGACCTCCTATCCCATTCCTCGCTTCCTTTTTTCCGAGGAATGCGACAGATGTGCGCTAGCAGAGCGGACAGCTCGCGGAAGTGTTCTTTTGCCACTCTGACGCGCTAATGCCAATTAGCAGTCTGAAAATGAATAGTTGAAGACGAAATCTGTTTTTTTTTTCTAAAAAATCTGCTTTGTTCTTATTAATTATTTATTTTGACAATTATAACAACAGAATATATGAAACAGAAATGTAAAAAGAAAGTTAGATCTTCAAGTAACATCTAGTAAAATCTTAAAATTTCTGTTGTAATAATTTGAAAATATTACAATATTTGAAACGTTTGTGAAATCTTGTTAAATTCAAGAAAGCCTTTTAGGGTATGCAAAATCTATGTGAAGTTTTAAAAATTTCTGTAAAAGCTTTTGGAAACTATTAAAGTTGTTGAATATTAGTTAATATCTTGTGGCTGGGCGAAGTTGAAACAAAAGAAAGTAATTTATTTATTGCAGTTTTTGAAAAAACATAAATGTGATTTTTGTTTCGAAATCTGCATAATATGAATAATTCTCACCATTTTATTCAGATTTTTTTGAGTTTTTGTAGGGAAAATTAGTTTTTGTATAAGCACCTTAAATTGAAAAAAGTCTAGCAGCACTGCATGTAATTTTTTCAGCATAGAAAAGCTTTCTCATGTTTAAAATGTAGTCCCAAAAATGTGAGAATATCCGATCATTAAAAATGACGAGTCGCTGAATTATTTTAATTAAGTCGTCTTTCTTAATGAGCTGAGTTTTTCAATGTCTTGGAAGTACATTTTGAACCCAAGAAAGTTTTTCAATGCTAAAAAAATTATTCATAAAGTTTAAAGCTGCTATATTTTTTTCATTTTCAGGACTTCATAAGAGATTACATTTGAACTACATGAACTTGAATAAAAACTCAACAAAGATTGTGAAAATTGGGCGTATTATGCAGATTAAATAGCAATAATAAAATTCACGATTTTTCCACAACTCTGCGATCAAAGAAAGTTTTTATTTTATTTCGACTCAACCAAACCCTAAGATATACACGTCATGAGGGACCAGAAAGGAAACTTTTCAGTGCTGAGGCATATGCGTCTTATGACTGACTTATTTATTACTTACTATAAATTTTAATTTCATAAAATTAAAAAAATATGTTATAGTCAAAGTGATTCAAGTAGGTAAACAGTATCGATTTTTTAAATGTCCCGACAGATATCTTCTATTTACCGAACACCACAATATTTTAGAATTCTACTTTGAAATATGACAAATTAAATTAATGCTAAATTCTTTAAACTCCAAATGACTTAAAACTATATCAAACTATATACAAACAGAGTGAAGTTAAATCTTTGAAAAAATCGTAAAATAGTCGTCTTTATTATCAAATTAATCAGTAATACACAAAAAAGTATAATATTTAATCATATTTCGACTTTCACTATTCATTAAAGAACGCTTATTAGCATTAGTGCGCCAGAGTGGCAAAATAACGCGCCCGTAAGCTATCCGCTCCACCACCGCACATCTTCCGAGGCGG
Organism: Andricus coriarius; assembly: GCA_932066315.1. NCBI lineage: Eukaryota > Metazoa > Arthropoda > Insecta > Hymenoptera > Cynipidae > Andricus > Andricus coriarius. The sequence goes on from CAKNWT010188760.1 coordinate 2,439, forward strand.
TAACGAGGAAGGATGAGACGGGATTAGGAAAAATGTGACGAGACAAATTAAGGAATGGGCCCGTGAAAGCGAGTCGGAACCGACGGATGAACGAGGCGAAAGCGAGCCAGGCTCGGTATTCCTCATCTCGGACCGCATCACGACCTCATAGATATAATGGCCCTTTCATAAAAACGAAGTTGAAAAGCGGTTTTTAAGGTCGGCCCCCACGGATCTCACTAAAAACATACATGTATCATTAATCTCCCTGTTCTTCTTATTTGTACATAATATACTACTAAGCTTACAACAAAAAACTACTTTTTAGCATTACAAGAAAATTTGTAACCAAATAGTTGAATGCTCAACCTACAACGACAAATTTATTTAAGGATACTTGAATTATCAAACTGAAAAGTTCAATTTAGAACAACAAGATCATTTTCAACCAATGAAGATGCAGTATTGGCAAGATAGTAGAACATTAAGAAATTAATAATTCATTTTTTCCACAAAATGGTTGCATTTGTAAGTACAGAAGAAGTTGTTTGAAAATGAGATTTTGTTTTTAAATACAGTTCTTTGAAATCGTAATAATTTCTAAACCAAAACTGTACTGAAATTATCTAGAAGTCACTAACGTACATTAATAATAGGACTTATGCTCTTTTCAATACAAAAGAATTTAAAAGAATTCCATGAAGTTTATAAGAACTTCCGGCGATTTTTAACGAATTGAGAATAAATTCCAAAAACGAAAACAAAACAATAAGTTGTGTTAAATTCAACACAGTGAGCCTCAACCATTTTAACCTGACTTATGATTTCAAAGTATATTATACCAAAAACGAGAATAAAGTATCAAAGTTGTTTTGAAGTTTGATCAACAAGAAAAATTAATCCTCTATTTCTTTTCGCAGAGTTAAGTTCGCAGTCAAGCAGAGATTGCCTTGACACTCCGCGTTCGGATCACTGTCGCTCTTCTCCATCTCAACGTATACTTCAGGTTCCCGAGGAGCATTCAGTTCGAGCCAGGGACAGGTCGCCTCCTGGTTGGCCTCCTTCTCCCACATTACTTGGATACAACTTTGGACAACTTGGATACATTCGGCTTATTCCCCGCACAAATCAGAATCTACGATTAGAATTTCGAAGGTACTTTTTTCCTGATGGTTATCCAATTAGATTGCGACCAGAACAGAACTTTATTCCCGTGCCAAGACAAGAACATATTGTATTATCAGCATTCAATGGAGACATTTTTGCAATATTAGATTATAGCGAGATTCTACTAGGAATATATAGGACAAATCGCGCTAAATCGAGAATTAAAGTAAATATGATAAGCGGCGCAGTTGATAATTTGACCCCAGATGAAGTGCGAGATTGTCCAGTAGGAAAACGTCACCCAATCTTCCCCGAAAGTTTCATTAAAGCTTCAGCGAATGACGATTCACTGAAGTCCGAATGCAATCCTCATAGCAAACGTAACCCTGGTTCTTCTCCTTCTGACTGGCAAAATTCATGTGACCGAAATTCTGCTCAGGAGCCTTCTCTTCATGCCGAAACTAGGTCGCTTCCCGGGTGGCCGCCTTCACATACAGTACTTGGATATGCACTTGGACAGCTTGGATACATTCGGCTTATTCCCCGCACAAATCAGAACCTACGGTTCGAATTTCGAAGATACATTTTCCCTGCTGGTTATCCAATTAGATTGCGATCAGATAAGAACTATATTCCCGTACCGAACCAAGAACATATTGTATTATCAGCATTCAATGGAGACATTTTCGCAATATTAGATTATAGCGGGATTCTTCTAGGAATATATAAGACAAATACTGCTAAATCGAGAAGTAAAGTGAATATGATAAGCGGCGCAGTTGATAATTTGACCCCAGACGAAGTGCGAGATTGTCCAGTGGGAAAACGTCACCCAATCTTCCCCCAAACTTTCAATAAAGCTTCTGCGAATTATGATTCACTACAGTCCCAATCGAATCCTAATAGCGAACGTAACCCTGGTTCTTCTTCTTCGGACAGAAAACATTCACCTGACCGGAATTCTCCTCAGGAGCCTTCTCTTCATGGCGAAGCCAGGTTGCCTCCTGGGTGGCCGCCTTCACATACAGTACTTGGATATGCACTTGGACAACTTGGATACATACGCCTTATTCCCCGCAAAAATCAGAACCTACGATTCGAATTTCGAAGGTACATTTTTTCTGCAGGTAAACGTACTAGATTGCGAACAGAAGAACGGAGCTATTCTCTTGTTCCAACCAAAGAACAGATTGTGTTATCAGCATCCAATGGTGATATTTTTGCAATATTAGAGTCTAGCGGGTTTCTTCGTGGAATATATTCGACAAATAAAGCTAAATCAAGAGTTAAAGTGAATATGAAAAGCGGCGCAATTGATATTTTGACCTCAGATGAAATTCGAGCTTGTCCAGTAGGCACACGTCACCCAATCTTCCCCCAAAGTTTTTATAAAGTGTCTGCAAATTACGATTCACTTAAGTCCGAATTGAATTCTAATAGCGAACGTAATCCTGGCTCTTCTTCTTCTTCTGTCAGACAACATTCACCTCGACGGACTTCACCTCAGGAGCCTCCTCGTCGTGCTAGGTCTAGGTCCTTTCCGGGAAAGCCTCCTTCTGTTCAAGTACTTGGATGTGCAATAGATCAACTTGGCTATGTTCGGCTTATTCCGTACACAAACCAGAACGAGCGATTTGAATTTCGAAGATACGTTTTTCCTGACTATAAAGCAATTCGAATTCGAATAGATCATACGAACTATGTACTTGAGCCAAACCAAGAATATATTGTATTATCAACATCCAGTTGTGACGTTACTGCAATATTGGATTATAGTGGGACTCTTCATGGAATATATAGGACAGATGCAAATAATTCGCGAATAAAAATAAATATAATAAGCGGCGCAGTTGATTATTTGACTGGAGATGAAATGAAGTGTAGTCCAGTAGGCAAAAATCACCCAATCTTCCCAAACAGTTTTATTAAAGCTTTTGAAAATTATGATTCTCTAGAGTCAGAATGGAATCCCAATGGCAAACGCCATCTTAGTTCTTCTTCTTGTGCCAGACAAAATGCACCTATCCGGACGTGTCCTCAGTAGCCTCCTTTTCATGCCAGGTCCAGTTCTCCAACGGGCCGGACTCCTTCTCATGAAGTACTAGGTTATGCACTTGGACAACTTGGATATATTCGGCTTATTCCCTAGCCAAATCAGAACCGACAATTCGAGTTCCGAAAATACTATTTTTCCGCCGATAAAGAAATTCTTTTGCTTGTAGGAAATGGTGAATTTGTATCACGCCAAACCGAGAATATGTTATGTTATTAAAAAGCAATGGTGACGCTTTTGCAATACTGAATATGACATCTGATGAAATGAAGGAATGTCATGCAGGCTGACGTTACCCAATCTTTCCACTCTTTTTTTATGAAAGTTGTTAAAAATTGCGATTCACTGCAGACTAAGTATAATTAATACAAATTAAAAAGTATTTGAATGAAACATGATAATTTTTATAGCCTGAAGTTGGATCAAAATTAAATTAAAACATGAAAACATAATTGTATTTTCTTCTTCTAATTTTCATTTGAATTGCTATTTTTGAAGATTTTAGGTCAATGCAAATAACGAACTTTTAGATAAAAGATCATGATTTTTAATAATAAAATCCTGTGAAGGAAATATTTGATCGGAAATATTTGATAAGCACTTTGAAAAAAATTGACTTTTTATAGTATGTTACCGGCAGGGGTGAATTGACCCTTATAGCGTTTTGGCTGGTATTTCATTACTTTTTTCCACTTCTGCGCTGCAGGTCCTGAACACTATTACCGCTCTTCTATTTAACAGGAAATACCATAGATAATATACTGCCTGCTGGACTTTGCATTTATGGTCGGTTCTTCTTTTACTCGGCTTCAAAACATTTTTTAACTATCAGTTCTACTACCAGTGTATAACGTTCTACGTTTATAGTAAAGCGCTAGGAATAACCACATTTCTGCTGTCCCGAAGAATAAGTCACTAACCAATTTTTCCGAAAACCGAGCGTATCAACTGTATTATCCTTCGCTAGCTTTTCGTTCTCCATTTAAAAATACACAGAGATACGACACTCTAGCGAAGTAAAATATAGATGATACACTCTGTATAAGAAAAACTTGGTTAGTGTCTTATTTTTCGGGTCAGCAAAATTGCAGTAAGTTGAAATGTACGGTGTATATTCGGATCGGGGAGTACAGCGGCACTAAATGGTTTAGCTTGCTGTTGCAGTAGCAGCACAAGCGACGTCGGTATGACTACGCTGGGGTAGGCATTTTCACTTCTTTGTGGTACTTTTTCTGGACTCACAACTCTTCTCAGCTTATATTAACGATTCATTATGAATATAGCGTATTTCTGTTAATTACTTTTGACGGTAGAAACTGTTTCAAATCATTATTTAACACCTAACGCAGGTAGGAGTAAATTGACACGTCGTGGTAACCAAAAGTGGCAGAAAATCCCGGTAGTTCTAGTGTTAATTTGTTCACTTTGGTAAGATCGTGATTACCATCTTACTAATTCAAGAATCAATCAACGAACTGACTCTAGTAATGATGGTAATGTATTTAAATTAAAATTGCATGGAATAGAAAACACATAGAAAAATTCCAAAGGATTCAAGAAAAGATAAGCGATTTCATATTCGACTTACCCTAACTTATAGCTACTGTCTCACTTCATTCTCCAGGGAGAAGGAAGGAGTGGGAAAGGATTAGATTTATAGTTTTTGAGAAAGGATGTAACTTGTCAGGTTGACACAATTCCCTGAACCGTTGCACTTGGGTGACAACTGCATTGGAACCGATTTGCCATTTCTATTCTAGGGATCAGCAAGCTTATTCGCAGAATCTAAACATCCTAGACGGTGGGAAATGATCTCTGCTGGTTTTAATTTAAATGTCTGTGTGAGTCAATTAAATTTGTCAAATTAGGTCCGATGATGCGATAATTCGATGCCGTCGCGGTTCATCTGCATTTGGTAGAAACGCATGTTCGCTTGTACAGTTTGAAGGGCGACGTCCGTTGATACCTAATAAAAAATTAGGGGTCTGGTCGAACTACCGTTCGAAAAGGTCGCTCCTGGCCAATGTCTAAATTTAATTATTAATGAAGTCGCGACCCAGCTCAGTTCCGGATCGGGTGCAGACGGTCATGAGAAACCCAGTTTTTTCGGATTCGGTAGTACTTCGTCTCGATGCAAGAAGTAGTAAAGAACAGTGATAAGAATTTTGAGTGTGACCGACTCGAAGGTACGAATGCGTGGGTGAGGTAGGATATTTTTCCAAACATTTTTCTAATTTTAATGGGTTGTTCATTTTTTTAGCGAGAATTTGGAAAGGAACCATGGAAGGAAGCTATATTAGGAATCGTTGGCTTCTAAAAAATTCTGACTGTCATAACTTGACTCAAAGATAGCTTTGATTCCTTTCATTTAATATTTTTGAATTGTAATTTGAATTTGGTTGACCAATAATTATTAATTTTTTCCAATTTAGTTTATTTATTTCAGTAGCTCATAACTGTCAATTATCATCAGTTCCTAATTTTGAAAATACTTCGTAACAGTAAGAAATTTTTAATTAGGCGACGGTAATTCAAATATTATGATCAAGGGTTAATTATTATAGGCCACTTCAACTGTCCAAATGAATCAGTTGCTCACATAGAAGGGATGTTGGAAGATGAGAAAATGCATCTACCAGGAAGAGACGTGACAAACCCACCCTGGTAATTTTTGTTGTTGGCTTAGCTGCTTTTTGTACAGAGGTATACGGGCTTAGTAGTAATTGTTATATTCTTCATTCAACCACGCGCGTCAGATATTATATCTAAAAGTAAGGTAATTTATATTCTATCCTAGATGCTTTTGTGTAGTGGTTTGAACTTAATATAGATCATATGGTGCATTTGTGTAAATTTTTTAAAATGCTACGCGTACACTTTCGAAATTTTGGACGTTTTGCATTTTAACACTTAGGGGCATTTTCTTTCGGTTTCCTTTTTATAGGTATCACTGACAATCACTAATCACTTCACATGGTTTGAAGCGTTTGCACTAGTAGTTGCACGTTGGGCAGGGGCATCTCCGAAACTTTCGATATATTGGCTGTTTTTTCAGGAGCCCGCTGGAAGTTTGACTTGCAAAAGACCTGATTTTCTTTCGCGTTAGTGGCTCTTTGAGATATTTTTGGATTCTAACTGATATTCATGGTGCTGTCCCGCGTCAGCTTCTCCACAATGTTGAGTAATTTGTTTGACTTCACTAATACTGTACTTCCTAGATCGCCTCTTGCTAATACAAGCAACACAGGCTACTATTACTGTTGAGATTTCAGAGAGATAAAAATAGGTAATTAATTCCAGGATTTTTATTAAACCTAATCCATTATAAGACTCACGAGTAAGGGTTCAATGATTTTTGCGGAATGCCTTGTGATCATTGAATGCCTCTAATTTCTTCTCGATCTCCCATACAAATTCTACATTTTAGATGTCGGTAGGTAACATCTCCTTTTCATGCTTTTCTAAGCATTAATTCCGTGATCTTAATTTTCTTGTTATTGTTTCCGACGACAGGTGATACTTTTGTTAGGTCTGAATGTAGAGATGGCTCATTAATAAACTAGGTAGAATGCGGGTTGACTAAAAGACTGGTTAAAACGTATGACTCTGTTTTCAATATACAGCCTGGTCCTAGCCGGATTATTTCCCATTTGGTAAATGAATTTTTATTAAAAGTTGCATTCGGCATATTAATTCTGCGGACTGCTCTTTGTCGAGAGAGTAAATCCATCCCGCTCAAGTCTTCACCTTCATCCATTATGAGACGGTCTGGTATGAAATTTTCATTTTGCAGATTTTAAAAGTGTCTTGTGTTGTGTGGCGCAGTAGCTCACTTTCGCAAGTTTTACTGGACGGTGTATCTTGGATGATAAGATTTCCCTTGCAAAGATGATATTGCTGAAGGTACTTACATTCCAAAAATTCTTCTCCAGCCGTTGGGATGTAGGTTCTTTGAGATTCATCTACGGCGATATATCTAGAATTAAAATTTATATATGCCTGGCCAGAGATGGTTACACATATTTCTTGAGGTACAGATATTGAATGAATATGGTAGAGTTGATAATCTGATTTGTCGAGAAGTGGTATATCCAGTACGAACCTTAAAGATCCATTCCTCACCATGATCGCTCGTATTCATAATTGTGCCAATTTCTCGATACTGACTTTTGATCCTTGAGTAGGGAATGTGAGTTTGGGAGCCTGGTCCTGTACATGTAGATATACAACCTCTAGTTGATGGGTGGTTAACAGAGAGGGATGTAGATTTCCTGTTCTAGCGTCGTATATGGTATCTATCATCGTATAATGGCATCTATCATTTGATTCAAAATGTTTCTGAAGTTCATTTATGGCGCATGTTCTCTAATTTGATTGAATGTGACTGCAGTAATGTTCAAATCAAGTTTAAACTGATTAAGCTATCTTGCTCGATTTTATTTTCTTGAATGTATTTGCGCGAGATCAGCTCTTAAAACATGGATTTGTTGTCCAGTGAGTTGACATAAATTCTTTTGCGCATAATTCACCTCGTTGACTTTGGCGTCTAATTGTTGCTTATCATCATAGGTGACAAGTCCTGCAACAAGTCTCATTATTTCTGGCAGAAATTCTAGCATCGAAGATGCTGTTCGTTGTCTAATATTCGTCGGAAGGTTTTGTGGATAAAGGTTTTTGGTCCTACGTTCCAGTTTTTACATTTCGAGTCAAACGTTTAAAATTCATCTCCGTGGTCGTAACTTTAACTATTTTTTTGAAAATTCATTTCATTTTCTGTTAAAAGTTAATTGTAAAATTTGGCCTTCAACGATTCAATTTTAGGTTGTTAAATTATGATTTTGAGTTATGAATATTTGATTGAAGATTCATGTATTTTGTTGAATATTCGACTTGTCGCTGAAAATTGTTGTTGTTGCTAGAAAATTCGTCTTTTTAGTTTGGAAACTCAGTTATTTGGTGAAAAATTTAACTATTTTATTGACAGTATAATTATTTTGTTTGAAATTTAACTATTATTAATATTTAAACTATTCAGAATACAGGCTTCAATTGTTAATTTTATATTTGAAAAGGCCTTACTATGGTTAAAAATCGATTTATTAACGTGGATTTAAAATTGATATAAATAATTATTATTAACCTTGGGTCATATTTTTTGTATAAAATGGCCAGTAACTCTCTTGTGGTACCCTTAACTAACAAAAATATTTTCGCCAATTTAAAATTTTTGTCGTTTCCGAAAATCTCTTTGTCTTTTTGTCTTTAAAATTCAACAATTTGATAGAAAATTGAAATATTTTTTCGAAAATTAACTTTTTTAAGAAAAATTAATGTTTTCGATTGATTGATTCGATTGATAATTTTTAGTTGAAACAGTTGCTTTTTGAAAAAAATAATGATTCAGATCTGGAATAAGGAATAAGAATTTTACTTGCAGCGTGCGATTTTTGAGAAGAATTATGACTCTGATTTGGAACAGGAACTTTTCATACAAAAATTTTAATTCTGATCTGAAATAAGAAATTTTTCAAAAGAATCACAAGAACTACCTGAAGGCAATTGTGTAAGACTTTCAGCATTATCATACCAATTAGAAGTTGATTGCGACACACACAGATAGACTACATCACCTCTAGCAAGGTTTTTCTTCAAGTTCTTTTTCCTTAAAATTATGACATTGAATTATTCATGCTCTCAATCTACTTTACCTTTATCAATTTACGCCTCGTGTCTACATTCGCCAAAGATATTTATTTAATTTTCAACGAATTTTAATTAACAGCAGATCATTTTATTCCGTTCACATTTTATTGGCCATGTTTTTATTTAATATTATTGAGGACATTTTAATGAAATTGAATTAAATTGTATTAAATGAAATTTTTATTTGTAAAACACATATTTCAGAAGAACTTTACCAATTCCTAAATAAGAAAAAATTCCATAAAAACGTTTCAGATAGCAAAGAATGGACCAGGGAATAAAACATTCCTTTGTTAGTTAAAATTAAATGAACACGTGGGGAGAACTAAGTTTCTAATTTTGCATAAACTACGTTTTATCTTATGGATAAAGTTATACAAAAAATCACAAATGTTTAAAAATAAGTTTCAATTCCTAAAATCAATTTTATTCTCAAAAAATAAAAATATTTCTCTTCCTATGATTTAAAAAATAGTCCTGGATTTCTATTTAGCCTAGGATTAGTTATTGCAAGGTCTACATTATTTAAACCAAAGCGGAAAAAAATTTGTTTCCACTGCTCCAGAACATGATTTAATATATTATACTGATAATGATGATAAATGTTACCATTATTGCAGATTCATTATTATTTATTCACCTTCATCAATGTGATTAAACTTGAAACGAAGTGGCGAACTAGTGAGAAAAACGAAAAAGGTCGATTAGCTGCAATTTTCTAATTGCCACCCTTGTGCATACTACATATGTGAAATTTTTGGTCCAGACCTTGACAATTGAAATTTACCCTTCGTACTCCGTTAGAATAATAAACGAACATTTTATTGTACCCTTTGGAACAAAATGCCAAATCGCCTTTGAGGGAAGCAAGAAACTGTTTCATAAATGGACGACGCCGATCATTATCGAGGGAGTTAAAAGTACGGAATACACGATACGTTATAAAACTCAATTGAGAAAGTCTGTGACTTTGAGGTTAGGGATATAATCTACCACTTACAAAATTCTAAGGCTGCTGGTGTAGACAGTATGATTGTACCAATATACAAAGGAAAGGGATTTTAAAAACATTTTTCCTGATTAAAACAAAAACTATGCGTACTGTCAAAAAATAGTTTTAGCAAAACTTGTATACCTTTTTCGGATTAAGAATATAGTTACTTAACATTTTTTTTTGATCTCGTATGATTTTACTGAAGAATATCCCGTTTAGGAATGGTAACAGGGATCCGATCGGGAGCCGGGCCGATAGCTCCAGTTTGAACCGGGCGCTAGCCGGGGATACTGGCCGGGATCCGGCTAAAAACGTCACGGTAAACTGGTCAGATCCCGGCTTTCATACCGCTTGGGATCCGGTCGGGTAACCCGGCCACAGACCGGTTAAAAAATTTTGCTTCAGGCGAGAAATTGTTCACTTAGATTGTCTTTTAAGGCTCATCGTAAAGAATATGGTGAACTTGAAATGTAAAATCAAGTTACCAAATTCTCGCGAGGAAATTAGAGAAGAGTTTCAACCACTGATACTAGAATCTCCTGGTCTTTGTTTAATTTTGGAAAGCACGTGATGCTTTGAGGTCAGGATGTAGGAAAGGAAAAAATGAATACACAATACTACACTTTATTGAAAAATAATTATTATTCGCGCATTAAGTGGGGTTTTCAAACTGATTACTGAAATAAGGTTGATTTTAATACCGGGGTTTATTTGTTAATTTCGAGGAGACGACGCGACATGAATGCAACGTGCATTCTGGTTCGAGGTGAAAACCCGAAACTTGCAAGTGTCTGCGTCGACGCCGGGCGCAGAAGGTTTCAGACATGGCGGTAAATTTGAAAGTGTACAGAGTGAACATTTTCTGAAAATAGAGAAAATTGTAAAAGTTGTAACAATTCTGCTAATACACATTGCGGAATCGATAACAGTTTTCATTAATAAGTTAAAACATTGGGAAGAATTAAAATGTTGTTTTTTTTAAGAATTTGAAAAAGCTTATTTCTGTTTTACTGATCTAATAAATCCGTAAGTGCGTCTTTGATAATATCACGGCTCTTAAAAAATGTGTAATTTCTACAAAAAAAATATCCTGACCAGTGCCCGGCCGGCTCCCGACCATGAAATCTAACCAGCGGTAGCCCGGCCGAGATGCGACCAGAATCCTTGTTGCAGTAGGGCCAACCGGGGCAATTTCTGCACGGGATATACTATATGTTTTTAAATACAAAATTTCCACGATTAAAACAAAAACTATGCATTTTATCGGGAAATGATTCAAAGAAAGTCTATACCCTGGCGGACCGGCCGAACAGACCGTTCACAGACTGTAATGACAGCCACATTATTTGTTTATTTTTTAATGCTGAAAAAGAAACTTTCTGCAATTACGGCATGGGCATTTAACGTAAAATTTAACGTATTATTATAATTGCAATAGTTTAAATATTTATTTTGTTTCTTCGAATCACTATAATGCCATATACTTTAGCATTACATTAGCATTACTTTAGCATTACCCTGTAGCGTAATGCTTGCGTTCGGCCAGGTTGCCAGGGTAGATATTTCTGAAATGAATAATTTTTCTTGCTATTATTTTTGTCTATTAAAACGAAAAGTATGTTTCTAATAAAAAAAAATGGTGCAAAGTAAATTTGTAGAACTTTTTGAAGTGGGCAATTTTTACTCTTTAACGTATTTTTCGTATCTCATATTGTTTTGCTGCAAAATTAATTCTTTTTTTTTAATAACATTTTTCACAATTGAAACAAAAAATATGCGTCTTATCAAAAAAATGTTCATGAGTAAATTTATTGATCTTTCTAAGATAAAAAATTTTACATCTCATCATTTTTTTCGTATTTACGTTCTTAGACAAACCACAGAAGCTTTGAGAGAAAGGAATAGCAAAAATTTGCTCACCCAAAAAAGACTACAAATTCATCACAAATAATTTTATGATAGGATGTGTAATTTTTGTTTTGATCGTTAAAAATAACATTAAAAACCATAATTTTTTAAAATGAAAAACGTCACAAGCTACAATAACATTCTATTGAATAAAATCTTTTGCCTAAATTATATCTACAAATTT